>JAVLSZ010000250.1:80000-87500 GCA_032313775.1 Urocyon cinereoargenteus | reverse complement strand
CGGGTTAGGGTTAGGGTACGGGTTAGGGTTAGGGTACGGGTTAGGGTACGGGTTAGGGTTAGGGTACGGGTACGGGTTAGGGTTAGGGTTAGGGTTAGGGTACGGGTTAGGGTTAGTGTTAGGGTTAGGGTACGGTTTAGGGTTAGGGTTAGGGTTTAGGGTTAGGGTAAGGGTTAGGGTTAGGGTTAGGGTTAGGGTACGGTTTAGGGTACGGGTTAGGGTTAGGGTTAGTGTTAGGGTTAAGGTACGGGTTAGGGTTAGGGTTAGGGTTAGGGTTAGGGTTTAGGGGTTAGGGTTAGGGTTAGGGTTAGGGTTAGGGTACGGGTTAGGGTTAGTGTTAGGGTTAGGGTTAGGTTTAGGGTACGGGTTATGTTTAGGGTTAGGGTTAGGGTTAGGGTACGGGTTAGTGTACGGGTTAGGTTTAGGTTTAGGGTTACTGTTAGGTTAAGGGTACGGGTTAGTGTTAGGGTTAGGGTTAGGTTTAGGGTACGGGTTAGGGTTAGGGTTAGGGTTAGGGTACGGTTTTGGGTTAGGGTTAGGGTTAGGGTTAGGTTTAGGGTACGGGTTAGGGTTAGGGTTAGGTTTAGGGTACGGGTTAGGGTACGGGTTAGGGTTAGTGTTAGGGTTAGTGTTAGGGTACGGGTTAGGTTACGGGTTAGGGTTAGGGTTAGGGTTAGGGTTAGGGTACGGGTTAGGGTTAGGGTGATGGTAGGGGTTACTGTTAATGTTAGGGTACTGGTTAGGGTTAGGGTTAGGGTTAGGGTACGTGTTAGGGTTAGTGTTAGGGTTAGGGTTAGGTTTAGGGTACGGGTTAGGTTACGGGTTAGGGTTAGTGTTAGGGTTAGGGTGAGGGTAAGGGTTAGGGTTAGGAAAAGGGTACGGGTTAGGGTTAGGGTTAGGGTACGGGTTAGGGTTAGGGTTAGGATTAGGGTACGGTTTAGGGTTAGGTTTAGGGGTTAGCGTTAAGGTACGGGTTAAGGTACGGGTTAGGGTTAGGTTTAGGTTTAGGGTTAGGGTACAGGTTAGGGTTAGGGTTAGGTTTAGTGTTAGGGTTAAGGTACGGGTTAGGGTTAGGGTTAGGATTAGGGTTAGGATTAGGGTTAGGGTTCGGGTTAGGTTTAGGGTAAGGGTTTGTGTTAGAGTACGGGTTAGGGTATGGGTTAGGGTTTGGGTTAGGATTAGGGTACGGGTTAGGGTTAGGTTTAGGGTTAGGGTTAGGGTACGGGTTAGGTTACGGGTTAGGGTACGGGTTAGGGTTAGGGTACGGGTTAGGGATAGGGTTAGGGTTAGGGTTAGTGTGCGGTTTAGGGTTCGGGTTACGTTTAGTGTTAGGGTAAGGGTTAGGGTATGGGTTAGGTTTAGGTTTAGGGTACGGGTTAGGGTTAGGGTACGGGTTAGGGTTAGGGTACGGGTTAGGGTTAGGGTTAGGGTTAGGGTTAGGGTACGGGTTAGGGTAAGGTTAGGGTACGGGTTAGGGTTAGGGTACGGGTTAGGTTTAAGGTTCGGGTTAGGTTTAGTGTTAGGGTACGGTTTAGGGTTAGGGTTAGGGGTTAGGATTAGGGTTAGTGTTAGGGTTAGTGTTAGTGTACGGGTTAGGGTTAGGGTACGGGTTAGGGTACGGGTTAGGTTTAGGGTTAGGGTTAGGCTTAGGGTTAGGCTTAGGGTTAGGGTTAGGGTACGGTTTAGGGTTAGGGTACGGGTTAGGGTTAGGGTTAAGGTTAGGGTTAGGTTTAGGGTTAGGGTTACGGTACGGTTTAGGGTTCGTTTTAGGGTTAGGGTTAGGGTTAGGGTACAGTTTAGGGTTAGGGTTAGGGTTAGTGTTATGTTACGGGTTAGGGTTAGGGGTAGGGTTAGGGTTAGGGTACGAGGTAGGGTTAGGTTTAGGGTATGGGGTAGGGTTAGGGTACGGGTTAGGGTTAGGTTTAGGGTTAGGGTACAGGTTAGGGTTAGGGTTAGGGTACGTGTTAGGGTTAGGGTTAGGGTTAGGGTTAGGGTTAGGGTTTAGGGTAAGGTTTAGTTTTAGGGTACGGGTTAGGGTTAGGGTACGGGTTAGGGTACGGGTTAGGTTTAGGGTTAGATTAGGGTTAGTGTTAGCGCACGGTTAGGATTAGGGTACGGTTTAGGGTTAGGGTACGGTTTAGGGTTAGGTTTAGGTTTAGGGTACGGGTTAGGGTTAGGGTACGGGTTAGGGTACGGGTTAGGGTTAGTGTTAGTTTTAGGGTGGGGGTACGGGTTAGGGTTAGGTTTAGGGTTAGGGTTAGCGTACGTGTTAGGGTTATGGTTAGGATTACGGTTAGGGTTAGGGTAGGGGTTAGGTTTAGAGTTAGGGTTAGGGTTAGGGGTTAGGTGTAGGGTTAGGGTTAGGGTACGGGTTAGGGTTAGGGTTAGGGTACGGGTTAGGGTTAGGGTTAGGTTTAGGGTTAGGGTTAGGGGTTAGGGGTTAGGGCTAGGGTTAGGGTTAGGGTTAGGGGTTAGGGTTTAGGGTTAGGGTTAGGGTTAGGGTTAGGGTACGGGTAGGGTTAGGGTTAGGGTTAGTATTAGAGTTAAGGTACGGGTTAGGGTTAGGGTTAGGGTTAGGGTTAGGGTTAGGGTTTAGGTGTTAGGTTAGTGTTAGGGTTAGGGTTAGGGTTAGGGTACGGGTTAGGGTACGGGTTAGGGTTAGGGTACATGTTAATTTTAGGGTTAGGGTTAGTGTTAGGGTTAGGTTTAGGGTTAGGGTACGGGTTAGGGTTAGGGTTAAGGTTAGTATTAGGGTTAAGGTACGGGTTAGGGTTAGGGTTAGGGTTAGGGTTAGGGTTAGGGTTAGGAAAGGGTTAGGATTAGGGATAGGGTACGGGTTAGGGTTAGGGTTAGGGTTAGTGTACGGGTTAGGGTTAGGGTACGGGTTAGGGTTAGGGTACGGGTTAGGGTACGGGTTAGGGTTAGGGTACGGGTACGGGTACGGGTTAGGTTTAGGGTTAGGGTACGGGTTAGGGTTAGTGTTAGGGTTAGGGTACGGGTTAGGGTTAGGGTTTAGGGTTAGGGTAAGGGTTAGGGTTAGGGTTAGGGTTAGGGTACGGTTTAGGGTACGGGTTAGGGTTAGGGTTAGTGTTAGGGTTAAGGTACGGGTTAGGGTTAGGGTTAGGGTTAGGGTTAGGGTTTAGGCGTTAGGGTTAGGGTTAGGGTTAGGGTTAGGGTACGGGTTAGGGTTAGTGTTAGGGTTAGGGTTAGGTTTAGGGTACGGGTTATGTTTAGGGTTAGGGTTAGGTTTAGGGTACGGGTTAGGGTACGGGTTAGGTTTAGGTTTAGGGTTACTGTTAGGTTAAGGGTACGGGTTAGGGTTAGGGTTAGGGTTAGGTTTAGGGTACGGGTTAGGGTTAGGGTTAGGGTTAGGGTACGGTTTTGGGTTAGGGTTAGGGTTAGGGTTAGGTTTAGGGTACGGGTTAGGGTTAGGGTTAGGTTTAGGGTACGGGTTAGGGTACGGGTTAGGGTTAGTGTTAGGGTTTGTGTTAGGGTACGGGTTAGGTTACGGGTTAGGGTTAGGGTTAGGGTTAGGGTTAGGGTACGGGTTAGGGTTAGGGTGATGGTAGGGGTTAGTGTTAATGTTAGGGTACTGGTTAGGGTTAGGGTTAGGGTTAGGGTACGTGTTAGGGTTAGTGTTAGGGTTAGGGTACGGTTTAGGTTACGGGTTAGGGTTAGTGTTAGGGTTAGGGTGAGGGTACGGGTTAGGGTTAGGAAAAGGGTACGGGTTAGGGTTAGGGTTAGGGTACGGGTTAGGGTTAGGGTTAGGATTAGGGTACGGTTTAGGGTTAGGTTTAGGGGTTAGCGTTAAGGTACGGGTTAAGGTACGGGTTAGGGTTAGGTTTAGGTTTAGGGTTAGGGTACAGGTTAGGGTTAGGGTTAGGTTTAGTGTTAGGGTTAAGGTACGGGTTAGGGTTAGGGTTAGGATTAGGGTTAGGATTAGGGTTAGGGTTCGGGTTAGGTTTAGGGTAAGGGTTTGTGTTAGAGTACGGGTTGGGGTATGGGTTAGGGTTAGGGTTAGGATTAGGGTACGGGTTAGGGTTAGGTTTAGGGTTAGGGTTAGGGTACGGGTTAGGTTACGGGTTAGGGTACGGGTTAGGGTTAGGGTACGTGTTAGGGATAGGGTTAGGGTTAGGGTTAGTGTGCGGTTTAGGGTTCGGGTTACGTTTAGTGTTAGGGTAAGGGTTAGGGTACGGGTTAGGTTTAGGTTTAGGGTACGGGTTAGGGTTAGGGTACGGGTTAGGGTTAGGGTACGGGTTAGGGTTAGGGTTAGGGTTAGGGTACGGGTTAGGGTTAGGGTACTGTTTAGGGTTACGGTTAGGTTTAGGGTTAGGGTATGGGTTAGGTTTAGGGTTAGGGTACTGGTTAGGGTTAGGGTTAGGGTTAGGGTTAGGGTACGGGTTAGGGGTTAGGGTTAGGGTTAGTGTACGGGTTAGGGTTAGGGTATGGGTTAGGTTTAGGGTACGGGTTAGGGTTAGGTTTAGGATTAGTTTTAGGGTTAGGGTACGGGTTAGGGTTAGGGTTAGTGTTAGAGTTAGGGTACGGGTTAGGGTTAAGGTATGGGTTAGGGTAAGGTTACGGGTTAGGGTTAGGGATAGGGTACGTGTTAGCGTTAGGTTTAGGGGTTAGGTTTAGGCTTAGGGTACGGGTTAGGGTTAGGGTATGGGTTAGGGTTAGGGTTAGGGGTACGTGTTAGGGTTAGGGTACGGGTTAGGGTTAGGGTTATGGTACGGGTTAGGGTTAGGTTTAGTGGTTAGGTTTAGGTTTAGGGTTAGGGTTAGGATTAGGTTTAGTGTATGCGTTAGGGTTAGGGTCAGGGTTAGGGGTCAGGGTTAGGTTACGGGTTAGGGTTAGGGTTAGGGTACGGGTTAGGATTAGGGTACGGGTTAGGGTTAGGGATAGAGTTAGGGTTAGTGTTAGGGTACGGGTACGGGTTAGGGTTAGGGTTAGGGTTAGGGTACGGGTTAGGGTTAAGGTTAGGGTACGGGTTAGGTTAAGGGAACGGGTTAGGGTTAGGGTATGGGTTAGGGTTAGGGTTAGGGTACGTGTTAGGGTTAGGGTTAGGGGTTAGTGTTAGGGTTAGGGTTAGGGTACGGGTTAGGGTTAGGGTACCGGTTAGGGTTAGGGTTAGGGTTAGGTGTGGGTACGGGTTAGGGTTAGGGTACGGGTTAGGTTTAGGGGTTAGGGTTAGGGTTAGGTTTAGGGTTAGGTTTAGGGTACGGGTTAGTGTTAGGGTACGGGTTAGGGTTAGGGTCAGGGTTAGGGGTTAGGGTTAGGGTTAGGGTACGGGTTAGGGTTAGGGTACGGGTTAGGTTTAGGGTACGGGTTAGGGTACGGGTTAGGTTTAGGGTAAGGGTTAGTGTTAGAGGTTAGGGTTAGGGTTAGGGTTAGGGTTAGGGTTAGGGTTAGTATACGGGTTAGGGTTAGGGTACGGGTTAGGGTACGGTTTACTGTTAGGGTTAGGGTTAGGCTTAGGGTTAGGCTTAGGGTTAGGGTTAGGGTACGGGTTAGGGTTAGGGTACGGGTTAGGGTTAGGGTTACGGTTAGGGTTAGTTTTAGGGTTAGGGTTAGGGTACGGTTTAGGGTTCGGGTTAGGGTTAGGGTTAGGGTTAGTGTTAGGGTACGTGGTAGGGTTAGGGTTAGGGTACGGGTTAGGGTTAGGGTACGGGTTAGGGTTAGGGTTAGGGTACGGGTTAGGGTTAGGGTTAGGGTACGTGTTAGGGTTAGGGTTAGGGTTAGGGTTAGGTTTAATGGTTAGGGTTAGGGTTAGGGTTAGGGTTTGGGTACGGGTTAGGGTACGTGTTAGGGTTATGTTTAGGGTTAGGGTTAGGTGTAGGGTACGGGTTAGGGTTAGGATTAGGGTACAGTTTAGGGTTAGGGTACCGTTTAGTGTTAGGTTTAGTTTTAGGGTACGGGTTAGGGTTAGGGTTAGGGTACGGGTTAGGGTTAGGGTACGGTTTAGGGTTAGGTTTAGGTTAGGGTTAGGGTACGGTTTAGGGTTAGTGTTAGGTTACGTGTCAGGGTTAGGTTTAGGGTTAGGGTACGGGTTAGATTAAGGTTAGGTTTAGGGTTAGGGTTAGGGGTTAGGGGTTAGGGTTAAGGTTAGGGTTAGGGTACGGGTTAGGGTACGGGTTAGGGTTACGGTACGGGTTAATTTTAGGGTTAGGGTTAGGATTAGGTTTAGGGTACGCGTTAGGGTTAGGGTTAGGGTTAGGTTTAGGGTTTGGAAAGGGTTAGGGTTAGGGTTAGGCTACGGGTTAGGGTTAGGGTACGGGTTAGGGTTAGGGTTAGGGTACGGGTTAGGGTACGGGTTAGGGTTAGGGTACGGGTACGGGTTAGGGTTATGGTTAGTGTTAGGGTACGGGTTAGGGTTAGTGTTAGGGTTAGGGTACGGGTTAGGGTTAGGGTTAGTGGTTAGGGTTAGGGTACGGGTTAGGGGTAGGGTTAGGGTTAGGTTTAGGGTTAGGGTACGGATTAGGTTGAGGGTTAGGGTTAATGTTAGTGTTAAGTTAAGGTTTAGGGTTAGTGTTAGTGTTAGGGTTAGGGGTTAGGAGTTAGTGTTAGGGTTAGGGTTAGGGTTAGGGTACGGGTTAGGTTTGGGTTAGGGTTAGGGTTAGGGTACGGGTTGGGGTACGGGTTAGCGTTAGGGTTAGGGTTAGGTTAAGGGTACGGTTTAGGTTTAGGGTTAGGTTTAGGGTTAGGTTACTGGTTAGGGTTAGGGTTATGGTTAGGGTTAGGGTTAGGGTTAGGGTACGTTTTTGGGTTACGGTTAGGGTTAGGTTTAGGTTTAGGGTACGGGTCAGGGTTAGGGTTAGGGTACGGGTTAGGATTAGGGTTAGGGTTAGGGTTAGGGTATGGGTTAGGGTTAGGGTTAGGGTTAGAGATAAGGGGTTAGGGTTAGGGTTAAGGTTAGTGTTATGGTTAGGGTTAGGGTACGGGTTAGGGTTAGGGTTAGGTTTAGGGTTAGGGTTAGGGTTAGGGTTAGGTTTAGGGAACGGGTTAGGGTTACGGTTAGGGTACGGGTTAGGTTTAGGGTTAGGGTTAGGGTACGGGTTAGGGTTAGGGTTAGGTTTAGGGTTAGGGATTGGGGGTTAGGGTTAGGGTTAGGGTTAATGTTAGGGTTAGGGTTAGGGTACGGGTTAGGGTTAGGGTTAGGGTTAGGGTTAGGGTACGGTTTAGGTTTAGGGTTAGGGTACGGGTTAGGGTTAGGGTTAGGTTTAGGTTTAGGGTACGGGTTAGATTTAGGGTTAGGGTTAGAGTTAGGGTTAGGGGTTAGGGGTTAGGGTTAGGGTTAGGGTTAGGTTACGGGTTAGGGTACGGGTTAGGGTTAGGGTACGGGTTAATTTTAGGGTTAGGGTTAGGGTTATGTTAGGGTACGGGTTAGGGTTAGGGTTAGTGTTAGGGTACTGGTTAGGGTTAGGTTCCTGGTTAGGGTACGGGTTAGGGTTAGGGTTAGGTTTAGGGTTAGGTTTAGGAAAGTGTTAGGGTTAGGGTTAGGGT
>JAVLSZ010000250.1:67500-75000 GCA_032313775.1 Urocyon cinereoargenteus | reverse complement strand
AGGGTTAGTGTTAGGGTACGGGTTAGGGTTAGGGTACGGGATAGGTTACGGGTTAAGGTTAGGGTTAGGGTACGGGTTAGGGTTAGGGTTAGTGTTCGGGTACGGGTTAGGGTTAGGGTACGGGTTAGGTTACGGGTTAGGGTTAGGGTTAGGGTTACGGTTAGGGTACGGGTTAGGGTTAGGGTACGGGTTAGGGTTAGTGTGAGGGTACTGGTTAGGTTTAGGGTTAGGGTACTGGTTAGAATTAGGGTTAGGGTTAGGGGTACGGGTTAGGGTTAGGGTTAGGGTTAGGGTATGGGTTAGGGTTAGGTTTAGGGGTTAGGGTTAGGGTACGGGTTAGAGTTAGGGTTATGGTTAGGGTTAGGTTTAGGGTTAGGGTACGGATTAGGGTTAGGGTTAGGGTTAGGGTTAATGTACGGGTTAGGGTGAGGTTTAGGATTAGGGTTAGGGTTAGGGGTTAGGGGTTAGGTTAGGGTTAGGTTTAGGGTTAGGGTTAGTGTACGGGTTAGGGTTAGGGTTAGGGGTAGGGTACGGTATAGGGTTAGGGTTAGGGTTAGGGTTCGTGTTAGGGTTAGTGTTAGGGTTAGGGTTAGGGTACGGGTTAGGGTTAGGGTTAGGTTTAGGGTTAGGGTTAGGGGTTAGGGGTTAGGGTTAGGGTTAAGGTTAGGGTTAGGGTTAGGGGTTAGGTGTTAGGGTTAGGGTTAGGGTTACGGTTAGGTTACGGGTTAGGGTTAGGGTTAGGGTTAGGTTACGGGGTAGGGTTAGGGTTAGGGTACGGTTTAGTTTTAGGGTACAGGTAAGGTTTAGGGTTAGGGTACGGGTTAGGGTTAGGGTTAGTGTACGTGTTAGGGTTAGGGTTAGGGTTAGTGTTAGGGGTAGGATTAGAAGTTAGGGTTAGGGTTAGTGTTAGGGTTAGGATTAGGGTACGGGTTAGGGTACGGTTAGGTTTAGGGTTAGGGTTAGCGTACGGGTTAGGGTTAGGTAGGGTACGTTTTAGGGTTAGGGTACGGTTTTGGGTTAGGGTTAGGGTTAGGGTACAGGTTAGTGTTAGGGTACGGGTTAGGCTTAGGTTTAGGGTACGGGATAGGGTTATGGTACGGTTTAGGGTTAGGGTTAGGTTTAGGGTTAGGGTTAGGTTTAGGGTACGGGTTAGGGTTAGGGTTAGGGTTAGGGTTAGGGTACGGGTTTGGGTTAGGGTTAGGGTTAGGCTTACGGTACGGGTTAGGGTTAGGGTGTGGGTACGGGTTAGGTTTAGGGTAAGGTTTAGGGTTAGGGTACGGGTTTGGGTTAGGATTAGGGTTAGGGTTAGGGATTAGGGGTTAGGGTTAGGTTAGTGTTAGGGTTAGGGTACGGGTTAGGGTTAGGTTAGGGTACGGGTTAGGGTTAGGGTTAGGGTACGTGTTAGTGTTAGTGTTATGGTTAGGGTTACGGTGAGGGTTAGAGGTTAGGGTTAGGGTTAGGTTAGGGTTAGGATTAGGGTACGGGTTAGGGTACGGATTAGGGTAGGGTTAGGGTTAAGGTACGAGTTAAAGTTACTGTTAGGATTAGGGTACGGTTTAGGGTTAGGTACGTGTTAGGTTAGGGTTAGGTTACAGGTTAGGGTTAGGGTACGGTTTAGGGTTTGGGTTAGGGTTAGGTTTAGTGTACGGGTTAGGGTTAGGGTTAAGGTACTGGTTAGGGTACGGATTAGGGTTAGGGTTAGGGTTAGGGTTAGGGTTAGGGTACGGGTTAGAGATTTAGGGTTAGGTTAGGGATAGGGTTAGGGTTTAGGGTTAGGGTTAGGGTTAGGGTACGGGTTAGGAATATGGTACGGGTAAATTTTAGGGTTAGGGTTAGGGTTAGGTTTAGGGCACGGGTTAGGGTTAGGGTCCGGGTTAGGGTACGGGTTAGGGTAGGGTTAGGTTTAGGGTTAGGGTTAGGAAAGGGTTAGGTTTAGGGTTACGGTACGGGTTAGGGTTAGGGTACGGTTTAGGGTTAGGGTACGGGTTACGGTGAGGGTTAGGGTTAGTGTTAGTGCTAAGTTAAGGGTTAGGGTTAGTGTTAGTGTTAGGGTTAGGGGTTAGGGGTTAGGGTTAGGGTTAGGGTTAGGGTTAGGGTACGGGTTTGGGGTACGGGTTAGGGTTAGGGTTAGGGTTAGGTTAAGGGTACGGTTTAGGTTTAGGGTTAGGATTAGGGTTAGGTTACTGGTTTAGGGTTAGGGTTAGGGTTAGGGTTAGGGTTAGGGTTTGGGTACGTTTTTGGTTTAGGGTTAGGGTTAGGTTTAGGTTTAGGGTACGGGTTAGGGTTAGGGTTAGGGTACGGGTTAGGATTAGGGTTAGGTTTAGGGTTAGGGTATGGGTTAGGGTTAGGGTTAGGGTTAGAGATAAGGGGTTAGGGTTAGGGTTAAGGTTAGTGTTATGGTTAGGGTTAGGGTACGGGGTAGGGTTAGGGTTAGGGTTAGGGTTAGGGTACGGGTTAGGGTTAGGGTTAGGGTACGGGTTAGGGTTAGGGTACGGGTTTGGGTTAGGGATAGGGTTAGGGTTAGGGTTAGGGTACGGGTTAGGGTTAGGGTTAGGGTACGGGTTAGGTTTAGGGTACGGGTAGGTTTAGGGTTAGGTTTAGGGTACGGGTTAGGGTTAGGGTACGGGTTAGGTTAGGGTTAGGGTTAGGGTACGGTTTAGGGTTAGGGTTAGGGTACGTGTTAGGGTTAGGGTTAGGGTTAGGGTTAGGGTACAGGTTAGATTTAGGGTTAGGGTTAGGGTTAGGGTTAGGTGTTAGAGGTTAGGGTTAGGGTTAGGTTAGCGGGTTAGGGTACGGGTTAGGGTTAGGGTGCGTGTTAATTTTAGGGTTAGGGTTAGTGTTAGGTTTAGGGTACGGGTTAGGGTTAGGGTTAGGGTTAGGGTACTGGTTAGGGTTAGGTTCCGGGTTAGGGTGTGGGTTAGGGTTAGGGTTAGGGTTAGGGTTAGGATTAGGAAAGTGTTAGGGTTAGGGTTATGGTACGGGTTAGTTTAGGGTTAGGGTTAGGTTTAGGTTACTGTTTAGGGTTAGGGTACGGGTTAGGGTTAGGGTACGGGTTAGGTTACGGGTTAGGGTTAGGTTTAGGTTACTGTTTAGGGTTAGGGTACGGGTTAGGGTTAGGGTACGAGTACGGGTACGGGTTAGGGTTAGGGTTAGTGTTAGGGGTTAGGGATTAGGGTTAGGGTTAGGGTTAGGGTTAGTGTACGGGTTAGGGTTAGTGTTAGGGTTAGGGTTAGGGTTAGGGTACGGGTTAGGTTTAGGGTTAGGGTTAGGTTTAGGGTACGGTTTAGGGTACGGGTTAGGTTTAGGGTTAGGGTTAGGGTTAGGTTAAGGGTACAGGTTAGGGTTAGGTTTAGGTTTAGGTTTAGGGTACGGGTTAGGGTTAGGGTACGGGTTAGGGTTAGGGTAAGGTTAGGGTACGGATTTGGGTTAGGGTTAGGTTTAGTGTTAGGGTACGGGTTAGGGTTAGGGTTAGTGTACGGGTTAGGGTTAGCGTTAGGGTTAGGGTTAGGGGTTAAGGGTTAGGGTTAGGTTTAGGGTTAGTGTTAGGGTTAGGGTACGTGTTAGGGTTAGGTTTAGGGTTAGGGTTAGGGTACGGGTTATGGTTAGGGTTAGGGTTAGGATTAGGTTTAGGGGTTAGGGGTTAGTGTTAGGGTTAGGGTTAGTGTTAGGTTTAGGGTAGGGGTTAGGTTACGGTTTAGGGTTAGTGTACGGGTTAGTGTTAGGGTTAGTGTTAGGGTTAGTGTTAGGGTACGGGTTAGGGTTAGGGTTAGGTTTAGGGTACGGGTTAGGGTACGGGTAAGGGTACGCGTTAAGGTTAGGGTTAGGGTTAGGGTACGGGTTAGGGTTAGGGTTAGGTTTAGGGTTAGGTTACGGGTTAGGGTGAGGGTACGGGTTAGGGTTAGGGTACGGGTTAGGGTACGGGTTAGGGTCAGGGTTAGGGTTACGGGTTAGGGTTAGGGTACGTGTTAGGGTTAGGTTTAGTGTTAGGGTACGGGTTAGGGTTAGGTTACGGGTTAGGTTACGGGTTAGGGTTAGTGTTCGGGTTAAGGTTAGGGTACTGGTTAGGGTTAGGTTACGTGTTAGGGTTAGTGTGAGGGTACTGGTTAGGTTTAGGGTTAGGGTACTGGTTAGGGTTAGGGTTAGTGTTAGTGTACGTGTTAGGGTTAGGGTTAGGGTTAGGGTTAGGGTACGGGTTAGGGTTAGGGTTAGGGGTTAGGGTTAGGGTACGGGTTAGGGTTAGGTTTATGTTTAGGGTTAGGTTTAGGGTTAGGGTACGGGTTAGGGTTAGGGTTAGGGTTAATGTACGGGTTAGGGTTAGGTTTAGGATTAGGGTTAGGGTTAGGGGTTAGGGGTTAGGGTTAGGGTTAGGGTTAGGGTTAGGGTACGGGTTAGGGTTAGGGTTAGGGTTAGGGTTAGGGTACGGATTATGGTTAAGGTTAGGGTTAGGGTACGTGTTAGGGTTAGGGTTAGGGTTAGGGTTAGGGTACGGGTTAGGGTTAGGGTTAGGTTTAGGGTTAGGGTTAGGGGTTAGGGGTTAGGGTTAGGGTTAAGGTTAGGGTTAGGGTTAGGGGTTAGGGGTTAGGGTTAGGGTTAGGGTTAGGGTTAGGTTACGGGTTAGGGTTAGGTTTAGGGTTAGGGTAAGGGGTAGGGTTAGGGTTAGGGTACGGTTGAGGTTTAGGGTAGAGGTTAGGGTTAGGGTTAGAGTACGGGTTAGGGTTAGGGTTAGTGTACGTGTTAGGGTTAGGGTTAGGGTTAGTGTTAGGGGTAGGGTTAGAGGTTAGGGTTAGGGTTAGTGTTAGGGTTAGGATTAGGGTACGGGTTAGGGTACGGGTTAGGGTTAGGGTTAGGGTTAGCGTACGGGTTAGGGTTAGGGTACGTTTTAGGGTTAGGGTACGGTTTAGGGTTAGGGTTAGGGTTAGGGTACAGGTTAGTGTTAGGGTACGGGTTAGGCTTAGGTTTAGGGTACAGGATAGGGTTAGGGTACGGTTTAGGGTTAGGGTTAGGGTTAGGGTACGGGTTAGGGTACGGGTTAGGGTTAGGGTTAGTTTACGGGTTAGGTTTAGGGTTAGGGTTAGGGTTAGGGTTAGGAAAGGGTTAGGGTTAGGGTTAGGGAACGGGTTAGGGTTAGGGTTAGGGTTAGGCTTAGGGTTAGAGGTTAGGGTTAGGGTTAGGGTTAGGGTTAGGATTAGGGTACGGGTTAGGGTACGGGTTAGGGTTAGGGTTAGTGTTAGGGTACGGGTTAGGGTTACGGTTAGGTTTAGGGAAGGGGTTAGGGTTAGGGTTAGTGTTAGGGTTAGGGTATGGGTTAGGGTTAGGGTACGGGATAGGGTTAGGGTACGGGTTAGGGTTAGGGTTAGTGTACGGGTTAGGATTAGGGTCCGGTTTAGGGTACGGGTGAGGGTTAGGGTTAGGGTTAAGGTTAGGTTTAGGAAAGGGTTAGGGTTAGGGTTAGGGTACGGGTTAGGTTTAGGGTTAGGGTTAGGGTTAGTGTACGGGTTAGGGTTAGGGTACGGGATAGGGTTAGGGTACGGGTTAGGGTACGGGTTAGGGTTAGGGTATGGGTACGTGTTAGGGTTAGGGTTAGGGTTAGGGTACGGGTTAGGGATAGTGTTAGGGTTAGGGTACGGGTTAGGGTTAGGGTTAGGGGTTAGGGTTAGGGTACGGGTTAGGGTTAGGGTTAGGATTAGGGTACGGGTTAGCGTTAGGGTTAGGTTTAGTGTTAGGGTTAAGGTACGGGTTAGGGTTAGGGTGAGGGTTAGGGTTAGGGGTTAGGGGTTATGGTTAGGGTTAGGGTTAGTGTTAGGGTACGGGTTAGGGTTAGTGTTAGGTTTAGGGTTAGAGTTAGGGTACGGGTTAGGTTTAGGGTTAGGGTTAGGGTTAAGCTACGGGTAAGTGTACGGGTTAGGTTCAGGGTTAGGGTTAGGGTTATGTTAAGGGTACGGGTTAGGGTTAGGGTTAGGGTTAGGGTTAGGGTTAGGGTACGGGTTAGGTTAGGGTTAGGGTTAGGGTTAGGGTACGGGTTTGGGTTAGGGTTAGGGTTAGGGTTACGGTACGGGTTAGGGTTAGGGTTAGGGTACGGGTTAGGGTTAGGGTAAGGGTTAGGTTTAGGGTACGGGTTAGGGTTAGGGTTAGGGTTAGGGTTAGGTTTAGGGATTAGGGGTTAGAGTTAGGTTTAGTGTTAAGGGTTAGTGTACGGGTTAGGGTTAGGGTTAGGGTTCGGGTTAGGGTTAGGGTTAGGGTACGTGTTAGTGTTAGTGTTAGGGTTAGGGTTACGGTTAGGGTTAGAGGTTAGGGTTAGGGTTAGTTTTAGGGTTAGGATTAGGGTACGATTTAGGGTACGGATTAGGGTTAGGGTTAGGGTTAGGGTACGGGTTAGGGTTAGTGTTAGGGTTAGGGTACGGTTTAGGGTTAGGGTACGGGTTAGGGTTAGGGTTAGGTTACAGGTTAGGGTTAGGGTACGGTTTAGGGTTTGGGTTAGGGTTAGGGTTAGTGTACGGGTTAGGGTTAGGGTTAGGGTACGGGTGAGGGTACGGGTTAGGGTTAGGGTTAGGGTTAGGGTTAGGGTACGGGTTAGATTTAGGGTTAGGTTAGGGTTAGGGTTAGGGGTTAGGGGTTAGGGTTAGGGTTAGGGTACGGGTTAGGGTACGGGTTAGGAATAGGGTACGAGTTAATTTTAGGCTTAGGTTTAGGGTTAGGTTTAGGGCAGGGATTAGGGTTAGGGTCCGGTTTAGGGTACGGGTTAGGGTTAGGGTACGGGTTAGGAAAGGGTTAGGGTTACGGTTAGGGTACGGGTTAGGGTTAGGGTACGGGTTAGGGTTAGGGTACGGGTTAGGGTTAGGGTACGGGTTAGGGTATGGGTACGGGTTAGGGTATATGTTAGGGTTAGGGTACGGGTACGGGTACGGGTTTGGGTTAGGGTTAGGGTTCGGGTTAGGGTTAGTGTTAGGGTTAGGGTACGGGTTAGAGTTAGGTTTAGGGTTTAGGGTTACCGTACGGGATAGTGTTAGGGTTAGGGTTAGGGTTAGGGTACGGGTTAGGGTTAGGGTTAGGGTTAGTGTTAGGGTTAAGGTACGGGTTAGGGTTAGGGGTAGGTTTAGGGTTAGGGGTTAGGAGTTAGGGTTAGTGTTAGGGTTAGGGTTAGGGTACGGGTTAGGTTTAGTGTTAGGCTTAGTGTTAGGGTAAGGGTACGGGTTAGGTTTAGGGTTAGGGTCAGGGTTAGGGTACGGGTTAGGGTACAGGTTAGGTTTAGGGTTAGGGTTAGTGTTAGGTTAAGGGTACGGGTTAGGGTTAGGGTTAGTGTTAGGTTTAGGGTACCGGTTAGGGTTAGGGTTAGGGTTAGGGTACGGGTTAGTGTTAGGGTACGGGTTAGGGTTAGGGTACGGGTTAGGGTACGGGTTAGGGTTAGAGTTAGGGTACGGGTTAGGTTTAGGGTTAGGATACGGGTTAGGGTTAGGGTATGGGTTAGGGTTAGGGTTAGGGGTTAGGGTTAGGGTACGGGTT
>JAVLSZ010000250.1:60000-65000 GCA_032313775.1 Urocyon cinereoargenteus | reverse complement strand
TTAGGTTTAGGGTTAGGGTACGGGTTAGGGTTAGGTTACGGGTTAGGGTTAGGGTACGGGTTAGGGTACGGGTTAGGGTTAGGGTTAGGGTTAGTGTTAGGGTACGGGTTAGGGTTAGGGTACGGGATAGGTTACGGGTTAAGTTTAGGGTTAGGGTACGGGTTAGGGTTAGGGTTAGAGTTAGGGTACGGGTTAGGGTTAGGGTACGGGTTAGGTTACGTGTTAGGGTTAGGGTTCCGGTTAGTGTTAGGGTAGGGTTAGAGGTTAGGGTTAGGGTTAGTGTTAGGGTTAGGATTAGGGTACGGGTTAGGGTACGGGTTAGGGTTAGGGTTAGGGTTAGCGTACGGGTTAGGGTTAGGGTACGTTTTAGGGTTAGGGTACGGTTGAGGGTTAGGGTTAGGGTTAGGTTTAGGGTACGGGTTAGGGTTAGGTTTAGGGTACGGGATAGGGTTAGGGTACGGTTTAGGGTTAGGGTTAGGGTTAGGGTTAGGGTACGGGTTAGGGTTAGGGTTAGGGTACGGGTTAGGGTTAGGGTTAGGGTTAGGGTTAGGGTTAGGGAAGGTTTAGGGTTAGGGTTAGGGAACGGGTTAGGTTTAGGGTTAGGGTTAGGCTTAGGGTTAGGGTTAGAGGTTAGGGTTAGGGTTAGGGTTAGGGTTAGGATTAGGGTACGGGTTAGGGTACGGGTTAGGGTTAGGGTTAGTGTTAGGGTACGGGTTAGGGTTAGGGTTAGGATTAGGGTAGGGTTTAGGGTTAGGGTTAGGGTTAGGTTTAGTGTACGGGTTAGGGTTAGGGTACGGGATAGGGTTAGGATACGGGTTAGGGTTCGGGTTAGGGTACGGGTTAGGATTAGGGTCCGGTTTAGGGTACGGGTTAGGGTTAGGGTTAGGGTTAAAGTTAGGTTTAGGAAAGGGTTAGGGTTAGGGTTAGGGTACGGGTTAGGGTTAGGGTTAGGGTTAGGGTTAGGGTTAGGGTACTGGTTAGGGTTAGGGTACGGGATAGGGTTAGGGTACGGGTTAGGGTACGGGTTAGGGTTAGGGTACGGGTATGGGTTAGGGTTAGGGTTAGGGTTAGGGTACGGGTTAGGGTTAGTGTTAGGGTTAGGGTAAGGTTTAGGGTTAGGGGTTAGGGTTAGGGTACGGGTTAGTGTTAGGGTTAGGGTTAGGGTTAGGGTACGGGTTAGCGTTAGGGTTAGGTTTAGTGTTAGGGTTAAGGTACGGGTTAGGGTTAGGGTTAGGGTTAGGGTTAGGGGTTAGGGTTTAGGGTTAGGGTTAGGGTTAGTGTTAGAGTACGGGTTAGGGTTAGTGTTAGGTTTAGGGTTAGGGTTAGGGTACGGGTTAGGTTTAGGGTTAGGGTTAGTGTTAAGCTACGGGTAAGGGTACGGGTTAGGTTCAGGGTTAGGGTTAGGGTTATGTTAAGGGTACGGGTTAGGGTTAGGGTTAGGGTTAGGTTTAGGGTACGGGTTAGGGTTAGTGTTAGGGTTAGGGTTAGGGTTAGAGTACGGGTTTGGGTTAGGGTTAGGGTTAGGGTTAAGGTACGGGTTAGGGTTAGGGTTAGGGTACGGGTTAGGGTTAGGGTAAGGGTTAGGGTTAGTGTACGGGTTAGGGTTAGGGTTAGGGTTAGGGTTAGGGTTAGGGATTAGGGGTTAGGGTTAGGTTTATTGTTAGGGTTAGTGTACGGGTTAGGGTTAGGGTACGGGTTAGGGTTAGGGTTAGGGTACGTGTTAGTGTTAGTGTTAGGGTTAGGGTTACGGTTAGGGTTAGAGTTTAGGGTTAGGGTTAGGGTTAGGGTTAGGATTAGGGTACGGGTTAGGGTACGGATTAGGGTTAGGGTTAGGGTTAGGGTACGGGTTAGGTTTAGTGTTAGGGTTAGGGTACGGTTTAGGGTTAGGGTACGGGTTAGGGTTAGGGTTAGGTTACAGGTTAGGGTTAGGGTACGTTTTAGGGTTTGAGTTAGGGTTAGGGTTAGTGTACGGGTTAGGGTTAGGGTTAGGGTACGGGTTAGGGTTAGGGTTAGGGTTAGGGTTAGTGTACGGGTTAGATTTAGGGTTAGCTTAGGGTTAGGGTTAGGGGTTAGGGGTTAGGGTTAGGGTTAGGGTTAGGGTACGGTTTAGGGTACGGGTTAGGAATAGGGTACGGGTTAATTTTAGGGTGAGGGTTAGGGTTAGGTTTAGGGCACGGGTTAGGGTTAGGGTCCGGGTTAGGGTACGGGTTAGGGTACGGGTTAGGGTAAGGGTTAGGGTTAGGAAAGGGTTAGGGTTAGGGTTAGGGTTAGGGTACGGGTTAGGGTATGGGTACGGGTTAGGGTACGGGTTAGGGTTACGGTACGGGTACGGGTTAGGGTTAGGGTTAGGGTACGGGTTAAGGTTAGTGTTAGGGTTAGGGTACGGGTTAGGTTTAGGTTTAGGGTTTAGGGTTAGGGTACGGGATAGGGTTAGGGTTAGGGTTAGGGTTAGGGTACGGGTTAGGGTTAGGGTTAGGGATAGTGTTAGGTTTAAGTTACGGGTTAGGGTTAGGGTTAGGTTTAGGGTTAGGGGTTAGGAGTTATGGTTAGGGTTAGTGTAAGGGTACGGGTTAGGTTTAGGGTTAGAGTCAGGGTTAGGGTACGGGTTAGGGTACGGGTTAGGTTTAGGGTTAGGGTTAGGGTTAGGTTAAGGGTACGGGTTAGGGTTAGGGTTAGTGTTAGGTTTAGGTTACGGGTTAGGGTTATGGTTAGGGTTAGGGTTAGGGTTAGGGTACGGGTTTGGGTTAGGTTTAGGATTAGGGTTAGGGTACATGTTAGGGTTAGGGTTAGGGTACGGGTTAGGGTTAGGTTTAGGGTTAGGGTTAGGGTTAGGGTATGGGTTAGGATACGGATTAGGTTTAGGGTTAGGGTTAGGGTACGGGTTAGGGTTAGTGTTAGGGTAGGGTACGGTTTAGGGTTAGGGTACGGGTTAGGGTTAGGGTTAGGTTACAGGTTAGAGTTACGGTACGGTTTAGGGTTTGGCTTAGGGTTAGGGTTAGTGTACGGGTTAGGGTTAGGGTTAGGGTACGGGTTAGGTTACGGGTTAGGGTTAGGGTTAGGGTTAGGGTTAGGGTTAGTGTACGGGTTAGATTTAGGGTTAGGTTAGGGTTAGGGTTAGGGGTTAGGGGTTAGGGTTAGGGTTAGGGTTAGGGTACAGGTTAGGGTACGGGTTAGGAATAGGGTACGGGTTAATTTTAGGGTTAGGGTTAGGGTTAGGTTTAGGGCACGGGTTAGGGTTATGGTCCGGGTTAGGGTACGGGTTAGGGTTAGGGTTAGGGTTAGGGTTAGGAAAGGGTTAGGGTTAGGGTACGGGTTAGGGTTAGGGTACGGTTTAGGGTTAGGGTACGGGTTAGGGTTAGGGTACGGGTTAGGGTATGGTTACGGGTTAGGGTAGGGGTTAGGGTTAGGGTACGGGTACGGGTTAGGGTTAGGGTTAGGGTACGGGTTAGGGTTAGTGTTAGGGTTAGGGTACGGGTTAGGGTTAGGTTTAGGGTTAGGGTTAGGGTACGGGTTAGGTTTAGGGTTAGGGTTAGGGTTAAGGTATGTGTTAGGGTACGGGTTAGGGTTAGGGTTAGGTTTAGGGTTAGGGTATGGGTTAGGGTTAGGGTTAGGGTTAGGGTTAGGGATAGGGTACGGGTTAGGGTTAGGGTACGGGTTAGGGTACGGTTTAGGGTACGGGTTAGGGTACGTGTTAGTGTTAGGGTTAGTGTTAGGGTACGGGTTAGGGTTAGGGTTAGGTTTAGGGTTAGGTTACGGGTTAGGGTTAGGGTACGGGTTAGGGTTAGGGTACGGGTTAGGGTACGGGTTAGGGTACGGGTTAGGTTTAGGGTTAGTGTTAGGGTAAGGGTTAGGGTTAGGGTACGAGTTAGGTTACGGTTTAGGGTTAGGGTTAGGGTACGGGTTAGGGTTAGTGTACGGGTTAGGGTTAGGTGAGGGTACGGGTTAGGGTTAGGGTTAGGGTACTGGTTAGGTTTAGGGTTAGGGTTAGGGTACGGGTTAGCGTTAGGGTTAGGTTTAGGGTACGGGTTAGGGTTAGGGTTAGGGGTTAGGTTTAGTGTACGGGTTAGGTTTAGGGTTAGGGTTAGGTTTAGTGTTAATGTACGGGTTAGGGTTAGGGTTAGGATTAGGGTTAAGGTTATGGGTTAGGGGTTAGTGTTAGGGTTAGAATTAGGGTACGGGTTAGGGTTAGGGTTAGGGTTAGGGTTAGGGTACGGGTTAGGGTTAGGGTAAGGTTATGGGTTAGGGTTAGTGTTACGGTTAGGGTTATGGTTAGGGTATGGGTTAGGGTTAGGTTTAGGGTTTGGGTTAGTGTTTAGGGTTTAGGGTTAGGGTTAAGGTTAGGGTTAGGTTTAGGGTTTAGGGTTTAGGGTTAGGGTTAGGGTTACGGTTAGGGTTAGGGTACGGGTTAGGGTTAGGGTTAGGGTTAGTGTTAGTTGTAAGGTACGGGTTAGAGTTAGGGTTAGGGTACGGGTTAGGGTTAGGGTAAGGGTTAGGGTTAGGGTGCGGTTTAGGGTTAGGGTTAGGGTTAGGGTTAGGTTACGGGTAAGGGTTAGGTTAGGGTTAGGGTTAGGGTTAGGATACGGGTTAGGGTTAGGTTAGGGTTAGGGTTAGGGTTAGGGTACGGGTTAGGGTTAGGTTAGGGTTAGGGTTAGGGTTAGGGTACGGGTTAGGGTTAGGGTTAGGTTTAGTGTTAGGGTTAAGGTACGGGTTAGGGTTAGGGTTAGGGGTTAGGGGTTAGGGTTAGGGTTAGTGTTAGTGTTAGGGTACGGGTTAGGTTTAGTGTTAGAGTTAGGGTTAGGGTGAGGGTACGGGTTAGGTTTAGGGTTAGGGTTAGGGTTAAGCTACGGGTAAGGGTACGGGTTAGGTTCAGGGTTAGGGTTAGGTTTAGGGTACGGGTTAGGGTTAGGGTTAGGGTTAGGGTTAGGGTTAGGGTACTGGTTTGGTTTAGGGTTAGGGTTAGGGTTACGGTACGGATTAGGGTTAGGGTTAGGGTACGGTTT
>JAVLSZ010000250.1:52500-57500 GCA_032313775.1 Urocyon cinereoargenteus | reverse complement strand
GGGTACGGGTTAGTATTAGGGTCCGGTTTAGGGTACGGTTTAGGGTTAGGGTTAGGGTTAAGGTTAGGTTTAGGAAAGGGTTAGGGTTAGGGTTAGGGTACGGGTTAGGGTTAGGGTTAGGGTTAGGGTTAGGGTACGTGTTAGGGTTAGGGTACGGGATAGGGTTAGGGTAAGGGTTAGGGTACGGGTTAGGGTTAGGGTACGGGTACGGGTTAGAGTTAGGGTTAGGGTTAGGATACGGGTTAGGGATAGTGTTAGGGTTAGGGTACGGGTTAGGGTTAGGGTTAGGGGTTATGGTTAGGGTACGGGTTAGGTTTAGGGTTAGGGTTAGGTTTAGGGTACGGGTTAGCGTTAGGGTTAGGTTTAGTGTTAGGGTTAATGTACGGGTTAGGGTTAGGGTTAGGGTTAGGGTTAGGGGTTAGGGGTTAGGGATAGGGTTAGGGTTAGTGTAAGGGTATGGGTTAGGGTTAGTGTTAGTTTTAGGGTTAGGGTTAAGGTACGGGTTAGGTTCAGTGTTAGGGTTAGGGTTATGGTAAGGGTACGGGTTAGGGTTAGGGTTAGGGTTAGGTTTAGGGTACAGGTTAGGGTTAGGGTTAGGGTTAGTGTTAGGGATAGGGTACGGGTTTGGTTTATGGTTAGGTTTAGGGTTACGGTACGGGTTAGGGTTAGGGTTAGGGTACGGGTTAGGGTTAGGGTAAGGGTTAGGGTTAGGGTACAGGTTAGGGTTAGGGTTAGGGCTAGGGTTAGGGATTAGGGGTTAGGGTTAGGTTTAGTGTTAGGGTTAGGGTACGGGTTAGGGTTAGTGTTAGGGTACGTGTTAGTGTTAGTGTTAGGGTTAGGGTTACAGTTAGGGTTAGAGGTTAGGGTTAGGGTTAGGGTTAGGGTTAGGATTAGGGTACGGGTTAGGGTACGGATTAGGGTTAGGGTTAGGGTTAGGCTATGGGTTAGGGTTAGTGTTAGGGTTAGGGTACGGTTTAGAGTTAGGGTACGGGTTAGGGTTAGGGTTAGGTTACAAGTTAGGGTTAGGGTACGGTTTAGGGTTTGGGTTAGGTTTAGTGTTAGTGTACGGGTTAGGGTTAGGGTACGGGTTAGGGTACGGGTTAGGGTACGGGTTAGGGTTAGGGTTAGGTTACGGGTTAGATTTAGGGTTAGGTTAGTTTTAGGGGTTAGGGGTTAGGGTTAGGATTAGTGTTAGGGTTTGGGTACGGGTTAGGGTACGGGTTAGTGTTAGGGTACTGGTTAATTTTAGGGTTAGGGTTAGGGTTAGGTTTAGGGCACGGGTTAGGGTTAGGGTCCGGGTTAGGGTACGGGTTAGGGTTAGGGTTAGGGTGAGGGTTAGGAAAGGGTTAGGGTTAGGGTTAGGGTACGGGTTAGGGTTAGGGTACGGGTTAGGTTTAGGGTACGGGTTAGTGTTAGGGTACGGGTTAGGGTATGGCTACGGGTTAGGGTACGGGTTAGGGTTAGGGTTCGGGTATCGGTTAGGGTTAGGGTTAGGGTTAGGGTACGGGTTGGGGTTAGTGTTAGGGTTAGGGTACGGGTTAGGGTTAGGTTTAGGGTTTAGGGTTAGGGTACAGGGTAGGGTTAGGGTTAGGGTTAGGTTTAGAGTTAGGGTATGGGTTAGGGTTAGGTTTATTGTTAGGGTTAAGGTACGTGTTAGGGTTAGTGTTAGGTTTAGGGTTAGGGGTTAGGAGTTAGGGTTAGGGTTAGTGTTAGGGTTAGGGTACGGGTTTGGGTTAGTGTTAGGGTTAGGGTTAGGGTAAGGGTACAGGTTAGGTTTAGGGTTAGGGTCAGGGTTAGGGTACGGGTTAGGGTACGGGTTAGGTTTAGGGTTAGGTTTAGGGTTAGGTTAAGGGTACGGGTTAGGGTTAGGGTTAGTGTTAGGTTTAGGGTACGGGTTAGGGTTAGGGTTAGGGTTAGGGTCCGGGTTAGGGTTAGGGTTAGGGTTAGGGTTAGGGTACGGGTTAGGTTTAGGGTTAGGTTTAGGGTTAAGGTACGGGTTAGGGTACGGGTTAGCGTTAGGGTTAGGGTTAGGTTTAGGGTTAGGGTATGGGTTAGGGTTAGGGTTAGGGTTAGGGTTAGCGTACGGGTTAGGTTTAGAGTTAGGGTTAGGGTTAGGGTTTGGGTACGGGTTAAGGTTAGGGTTATAGTTAGGGTTAGGGTTAGGATTAGGGTTAGGGGTTAGGGGTTAGGGTTACGGTTAGGGTTAGTGTTTGGGTTAGGGTACGGTTTAGGGTACGAGTTAGGGTTAGGGTACGGGTTAGTGTTAGGGTTAGGGTTAGGTTTAGGGTACGGGTTAGGGTTAGGGTTAGGTTTAGGGTTAGGGTACGGGTTAGGGTTAGGGTACGGGTTAGGATTAGGGTACGGGTTAGGGTACGGGTTAGGGTTAGGGTTAGGGTATGGGTTAGGGTTAGGTTTAGTGTTAGCGTACGGTTTAGGGTTAGGGTACGAGTTAGGTTACGGGTTAGGGTTAGGGTTAGGGTACGGGTTAGGGTTAGGGTACGGGTTAGGGTTAGGTGAGGGTACGGTTTAGGGTTAGGGTTAGGGTCCTGGTTATGTTTAGGGTTAGTGTTAGGGTACGGGTTAGGTTCAGGGTTAGGGTTAGGGTACGGGTTAGGGTTAGGGTTAGTGGTTAGGGTTAGGATACGGGTTAGGGTTAGGGTTATGGTTAGGGTTAGGTTTAGTGTTAATGTACGGGTTAGGGTTAGGGTTAGGATTAGGGTTAGGGTTATGGGTTAGGGGTTAGTGTTAGGGTTAGGATTAGGGTACGGGTTAGGGTTAGGGTTAGGGTTAGGGTACGGGTTAGGGTTAGGGTTAGGGTACGGGTTAGGGTTAGGGTTACGGTTAGGGTTATGGTTAGGGTACGGGTTAGGGTTAGGTTTAGGGTTAGGGTTAGTGTTTAGGGGTTAGGGTTAGGGTTAAGGTTAGGGTTAGGTTTAGGGGTTAGGGGTTAGGGTTAGGGTTAGGGTTACGGTTAGGGTTAGGGTATGGGTTAGGGTTAGGGTTAGGGTTAGTGTTAGGGTTAAGGTACGGGTTAGGGTTAGGGTTAATGTTAGGGTACGGGTTAGGGTTAGGGTTAGGGTTAGGGTTAGGGTGCGGTTTAGGGTTAGGGTTAGGTTTAGGGTTAGGTTACGGGTTAGGGTTAGGGTTAGGGTTAGGGTTAGGGTTAGTGTTAGTGTTAGGATATGGGGTAGTGTTAGGGTTAGGGTACGGGTTAGGGTTAGGTTACGGGTTACGGTTAGGGTACGGGGACGGGTTAGGGATAGGGTTAGGGTTAGGGTACTGGTTAGGGATAGTGTTAGTGTTAGGGTACGGGTTAGGGTTAGGGTTAGGGCTTAGGGTTAGGGTACGGGTTAGGGTTAGGTTTAGGGTTAGTGTTAGGGTACGGGTTAGGGTTAGGGTTAGGTTTAGTGTTAGGGTTAAGGTACGGTTTAGGGTTAGGGTTAGGGTTAGGGTTAGGGGTTAGGGGTTAGGGTTAGGGTTAGGGTTAGTGTTAGGGTCTGGGTTAGTGTTAGTGTTAGGGTTAGGGTTAGGTTTAGGGTACGGGTTAGGTTTAGGGTTAGGGTTAGGGTTAAGCTATGGGTAAGGGTACGGGTTAGGTTCAGGGTTAGGGTTAGGGTTATGTTAAGGGTACGGTTAGGGTTAGGGTTAGGATTAGGGTACGGGTTAGGGTTAGGGTTAGGGTTAGTGTTAGGGTTAGGTTACGGGTTTGGGTTAGGGTTAGGGTTACGAAACGGGTTAGGGTTAGGGTTAGGGTACGGGTTAGGGTTAGGGTTAGGGTTAGGGTTAGGGTACGGCTTAGGGTTAGGATTAGGGTTAGGGTTAGGGTTAGGGATTAGGGGTTAGGGTTAGGTTTAGGGTTAGGGTTAGGATACGGGTTAGGGTTAGGGTTAGGGTACGGGTTAGGGTTAGTGTTAGGGTATGTGTTAGTGTAAGTGTTAGGGTTAGTGTTAGGGTTAGGGTTAGGGTTAGGGTTAGGGTACGGGTTAGGTTTAGGGTTAGGGTTAGGGTTAGGATTAGGGTTAGGGTTAGGTTTAGCATACGGGTTAGGGTTAGAGTTAGGGTTAGGGTTAGGGTTTTGGTACGGGTTAAGGTTAGGGTTAGTGTTCGGGTTAGGGTTAGGATTAGGGTTAGAGGTTAGGGGTTAGGGTTAGGGTTAGGGTTAGTGTTTGGGTTAGGGTACGGGTTAGGGTTCGGGTTAGGGTTAGGGTACGGGTTAGTGTTAGGGTTAGGTTTAGGGTTAGGGTACGGGTTAGGGTTAGGGTTAGGGTTAGGGTATGGATTAGGGTTAGGGTACGGGTTAGGGTACGGGTTAGGGTACGGGTTAGGGTTAGGGTTAGTGTTAGGGTACGGGTTAGGGTTAGGGTACGAGTTAGTTTACGGGTTAGGGGTAGGGTTACGGTACTGGTTAGGATTAGGGTACGGGTTAGGGTAAGGTGAGGGTACGGTTTAGGGTTAGGGTTAGGGTACTGGTTAGGTTTAGGGTTAGGGTTAAGGTACGGGATAGGGTTAGGGTTAGGGTTAGGGTATGGGTTAGGGTTAGGGTTAGGGCTTAGGGTTAGGTTACGGGTTAGGGTTAGGGTTAGTGTTAGGGTTAGGTTTAGTGTTAATGTACGGGTTAGGGTTAGGGTTAGGATTAGGGTTAGGGTTATGGGTTAGGGGTTAGTGTTAGGGTTAGGATTAGGGTACGGCTTAGGGTTAGGGTTAGGGTTAGGGTTAGGGTACGGGTTAGGTTTAGGGTTAGGGTACGGGTTAGGGTTAGGGTACGGGTTAGGTTTAGGGTACGGGTTAGGGTTAGGGTTAGTGTTAGGGTACGGGTTAGGGTTAGGGTTAGGGTACGGGATAGGGTTAGGGTACGGGTTAGGGTTAGGGTACGGGTTAGGGTTAGGGTTAGTGTTAGGGTACGGGTTAGGGTTAGGGTACGAGTTAGGTTACGGGTTAGGGTTAGGGTTAGGGTTAGGGTACGGGTTAGGGTTAGGGTACGGGTTAGGGTTAGGTGAGGG
>JAVLSZ010000250.1:0-50000 GCA_032313775.1 Urocyon cinereoargenteus | reverse complement strand
TTAGGGTTAGGGTTAGGGTTAGTGTTAGGGTTAGGGTACGGGTTAGGTTTAGGGTTAGGGTTTAGGGTTAGGGTTAGGATTAGGGATAGGGTTAGGGTACGGGTTAGGGTTAGTGTACGGGTTAGGGTTAGGGTTAGGGTTAGTGTTAGGGTTAGCGTACGTGTTAGGGTTAGGTTTAGGGTTAGGTTTAGGGGTTAGGGGTTAGGGTTAGGGTTAGGGTTAGGTTTAGGGTTAGGGTACGGGTTAGGGTGAGGGTTAGGGTACGTGTTAGGGTTAGGGTTAGGGTTAGGGTTAGGGTACTGGTTAGTGTTAGGGTTAGGGTTAGGATTAGGGTTAGGGGTTAGGGGATAGGTTTTGGGTTAGGGTTAGTGTTAGGTTTAGGGTACGGGTTAGGGTCGGGTTAAGTTTAGGGTACGGGTTAGTGTTAGGGTTAAGGTTAGGGTTAGGGTTAGGGTACGGGTTAGGGTTAGGGTTAGGGTTAGGGTTAGGGTACGGGTTAGGGTTAGGGTACGGGTTAGGGTACGGGTTAGGGTACGGGTTAGGGTTGGGGTTAGGGTTAGGGTACGGCTTAGGGTTCGGGTTAGGGTTAATGTACGGGTTAGTGTTAGGGTTAGGATTAGGTTTAGGGTTAGGGGTTAGCGGTTAGGGTTATGGTTAGGGTGAGTGTACGGTTTAGGGTTAGGGTTAGGGTTAGTGTTAGGGTTTAGGGGTTAGGGATAGGGTTAAAGTTAGGGTTAGTTTTAGGGGTTAGGGGTTAGGGTTAGGGTTAGGGTTAGGGTACGGGTTAGGGTTAGTGTACGGGTTAGGGTTAGGGTTATGGTACGGGTTAGGGTTAGGGTTACGGTTAGGGTTAGGGTTAGGGTACGGGTATTATTAGGGTTAGGGTTAGGTTTAGGGTTAGGGTTAGGGTTTAGGGGTTAGGGTTAGGGTTAAGGTTAGGGTTAGGTTTAGGGGTTAGGGGTTAGGGTTAGGGTTAGGGATACGGTTAGGGTTAGGGTACGGGTTAGGGTTAGGGTTAGGGTTAGTGTTAGGGTTAAGGTACGGGTTAGGGTTAGGGTTAGGGTTAGGGTATGGGTTAGGGTTAGGCTGAAGGTGCGGTTTAGGGTTAAGATTAGGGTTAGGGTTAGGTTACGGGTTAGGGTTATGGTTAGGGTTAGGGTTAGGTTTAGTGTACGGGGTAGTGTTAGGGTTAGGGTACAGGTTAGGTTTAGGGTACGGGTTAGGGTTAGGGTTAGGGTACTGGTTAGGGTTAGGTTTAGGTTACGTGTTAGGGTTAGGGTTAGGGTTAGGGTTAGGGTTAGAGGTTAGGGTTAGGGTTAGGTTTAGGTTTAGGATTAGGGTACGGGTTAGGGTACGGGTTAGGGTTAGGGTTAGGGTACGGGTTAGGGTTAGGGTACGGGTTAGGGTTAGGGTTAGGATACGTGTTAGGGTTAGGGTACGGTTTAGGGTTAGGTTTATGGTTAGGGTTAGCGTATGGGTTAGGGTTAGGGTTAGGGTACGGGTTAGGGTTAGGGTTAGGGTTAGGGTTAGGGTTAGGGTTAGGGTACGGGTTAGATTTAGGGTGAGGTTTAGGGTTAGGGTTAGGGGTTAGGGGTTAGGGTTAGGGTTAGTGTTAGGGTACGGGTTAGGGTACGGGTTAGTTTTAGGGTACGGGTTAATTTTAGGGTTAGGGTTATGGTTAGGTTTAGGGTACGGGTTAGGGTTAGGGTACGGGTTAGGGTACGGTTTACGGTTAGGGTTAGTGTTAGGGTATGGGTTAGGGTTAGGGTTAGGTTTAGGGTTAGGGTACGGGTTAGGGTTAGGGTATGGGTTCGGGTTAGGTTATGGGTTAGGGTATGGGTTAGGGGTATGGTTAGGGTTAGGTTTAGGTTTAGGGTACGGATTAGGGTTAGGGTTAGGTTTAGAGTTAGGGTAAATGTACGGGTTAGGGTTAGGGTTAGGATTAGGTTTAGGGTTAGGGGTTAGGGGTTAGGATTAGGGTTAGGGTTAGGGTACGGGTTAGTGTTAGGGTTAGGTTTAGGGTTAGGGTACGGGTTAGGGTTAGGGTACGGGTTAGGTTACGGGTTAGTTTTAGGTTTAGGGTCAGGGTTAGGGTACGGGTTAGGGTACGGGTTAGGTTTAGGGTTAGGGTTAGGGTTAGGTTAAGGGTACAGATTAGGGTTAGGGTTAGGGTTAGGTTTAGGGTACGGGTTAGGGTTAGGGTTAGGGTTAGGGTTAGGGTACGGGTTAGTGTTAGGGTTAGGGCTAGGATTAGGGTTAGCGGTTAGGGGTTAGGTTTAGGGTTAGGGTTAGGGTTAGGTTAAGGGTACGGGTTAGTGTTAGGGTTAGGGTTAGGATTAGGTTTAGGGGTTAGGGGTTAGGGTTAGGGTTAGGGTTAATGTTAGGGTTAGGGTTAGGGTTTGTGTACGGGTTAGTGTTAGGGTACTGTTTAGTGTTAGGGTTAGGGTTAGGGTTAGGGTTAGGGTTTGGGTACGGGTACGGGTTAGGGTTAGGGTTAGGGTTTGGTTACGGGTTGGGGTTAGGGTTAGGTTTATGGTTAGGGTACGGGTTAGGGTTAGGTTTAGGGTTAGGGTACGGGTTAGGGTTAGGGTTAGGGTTAGTGTTAGGGTTAGGGTACGGGTTAGGTTTAGGGTTAGGGGTTAGGGTTAGGGTTAGGATTAGGGATAGGGTTAGGGTACGGGTTAGGGTTAGTGTACGGGTTTGGGTTAGGGTTAGGGTTAGGGTTAGGGTTAGCGTACGTGTTAGGGTTAGGTTTAGGGTTATGGTTAGGGTTTAGGGGTTAGGGTTAGGGTTAGGGTTAGGGTTAGGGTTAGGTTACGGGTTAGGGTGAGGGTTAGGGTACGGGTTAGGGTTAGGGTTAGCGTTAGGGTTAGGGTACGGGTTAGTGTTAGGGTTAGGGTTAGGATTAGGTTTAGGGGTTAGGGGTTAGGGTTAGGGTTAGTGTTAGGGTTAGGGTACGGGATAGGGTACGGGTTAAGTTTAGGGTACGGGTTAGTGTTACGGTTAGGGTTAGGGTTAGGGTTAGGGTACGGGTTAGGTTTAGGGTTAGGGTTAGGGTTAGAGTACGGGGTAGGGTTAGGGTACGGGTTAAGATACGGGTTAGGGTACGGGTTAGGGTTAGGGTTAGGGTTAGGGTACGGGTTAGGGTTAGGGTTAGGGTTAATGTACGGTTTAGGGTTAGGGTTAGGATTAGGTTTAGGGTTAGGGGTTAGGGGTGAGGGTTATGGTTAGGGTGAGGGTACGGTTTAGGGTTAGGTTTAGGGTTAGGGTTAGGGTTTAGGGGTTAGGGTTAGGGTTAAAGTTAGGGTTAGGTTTAGGGTTTAGGGGTGAGGGTTAGGGTTAGGGTTAGGGTTAGGGTTAGGGTACGGGTTAGGGTTAGGGTACGGGTTAGGGTTAGGGTTAGGGTACGGGTTAGGGTTAGGGTTACGGTTAGGGTTAGGTTTAGGCTACGGGTATGTTTAGGGTTAGGGTTAGGTTTAGGGTTAGGGTTAGGGTTTAGGGGTTAGGGTTAGGGTTAATGTTAGGGTTAGGTTTAGGGGTTAGGGGTTAGGGTTAGGGTTAGGGTTACGGTTAGGGTTAGGGTACGGGTTAGGGTTAGGGTTAGGGTTAGGGTACGGGTTAGGGTTAGGGTTAGGGGTTAGGGTTAGTGTATGGGTTAGGGTTAGGGTTAGGGTTAGGGTTAGGGTTAGGTTACGGTTTAGGGTTAGGTTTAGGGTTAGTGTTAGTGTTAAGGAAAGGGATAGGGTTAGTGTTAGGGTTAGGGTTAGGGGTTAGGGGTTATGGTTAGGGTACAGGTTAGGGTTAGTATACGGGTTAGGTTTAGGGTTAGGGTTAGTGTTAGGGTTAGGGTTACGGTGCGGGTTGGGGTACGGGTTAGGGTAGGGTTAGGGTTCGGGTTAGGTTAAGGGTACGGGTTAGGGTTAGGGTTAGGGTTAGGGTTAGGGTACGGGTTAGGGTTAGGGTTAGGGATAGGGTTAGGTTTAGGGTTAGGGTACGGGTTTGGGTTAGGGTTATGGTTAGGTTTAGGTTTAGGTTACGGGTAGTTTTAGTGTTAGGGTACGGTTAGTGTTAGGGTACGGGTTAGGGTAAGGGTTAGGATACGGGTTAGGGTACGGGTTAGGTTTAGGGTTAGGGTTAGGGTTAAGTTAAGGATACGGATTAGGTTTAGGGTTAGGGTTAGGTTTAGGGTACGGGTTAGGGTACGGGTTAGGGTTAGGGTTTGTGTTAGGGTTAGGTTAAGGGTACGGGTTAGTGTTAGGGTTAGGTTTAGGATTAGGTTTAGGGGTTAGGGGTTAGGGTTAGGGTGAGGGTTAGGGTTAGGGTTAGGGTTAGGGTTAGGATTAGGGTTAGGGGTTAGGGGTTAGGGTTAGGGTTAGGGTTAGTGTTAGGGTTAGTGTACGGGTTAGGGTACGGGTTAGTGTTAGGGTACGGGTTAGTGTTAGGGTTAGGGTTAGGGTTAGGGTTTGGGTACGGGTTGGGGTTAGAGTTAGGGTTAGGGTTAGGGTACGGGTTAGGGTTAGGTTTAGGGTTAGGGTACGGGTTAGGGTTAGGGTTAGGGTTAGGGTACGGGTTAGGTTTAGGGTTAGGGGTTAGGGTTAGGGTTAGGGTTAGGGATAGGTTTAGGGTACGGGTTAGGGTTAGTGTACGGGTTAGGGTTATGGTTAGGGTTAGGGTTAGGGTTAGCGTACGTGTTAGGGTTAGGGTTAGGGTTAGGGTTAGTGGTTAGGGGTTAGGGTTAGGTTTAGGGTTATGGTTAGGGTATGGGTTAGTGTGAGGGTTAGGGTACGGGTTAGGGTTAGGGTTAGGGTTAGTGTTAGGGTACAGGTTAGTGTTAGGGTTAGGTTTAGGATTAGGGTTAGAGGTTAGGGGTTAGGGTTAGGGTTAGGGTTAGTGTTAGGGTTAGGGTACGGGTTAGGATACGGGTTAAGGTAAGGGTACGGGTTAGTGTTAGGGTTAGGGTTAGGGTTAGGGTACGGGTTAGGGTTAGGGTTAGGGTTAGGGTTAGGGTACGGGTTAGGGTTAGGGTACGGGTTAGGGTACGGGTTAGGGTTAGGGTTAGTGTTAGGGTACGGGTTAGGGTTAGGGTTAGGTTTAGGGTTAGGGTACGTGTTAGGGTTAGGGTATGGGTTAGGGTTAGGTTATGGGTTAGGGTATGGGTTAGGGTTAGGGTTACGGTACAGGTTAGGGTTACGGTACTGGTTAGGGTTAGGGTTAGTGTTAGGGTACGTGTTAGGGTTAGGGTACGGGTTAGGTTACGGGTTAGGGTTAGGGTTAGGGTACGGGTTAGGTTATGGGTTAGGGTTAGGGTTAGGGTTAGGGTACGGGTTAGGGTTAGGGTGATGGTATGGGTTAGTGTTAGGGTTAGGGTACTGGTTAGGGTTAGGTTTAGGGTTAGTGTACGGGTTAGGGTTAGGTTTAGGGTTAGGGTACGGATTAGGGTTAGGGTTAGGTGTTAGGGTTAGGGTATGGGTTAGGGGTAGGGTTAGGGTTAGGTTTAGGTTTAGGGTACGGATTAGGGTTAGGGTTGGGGTTAGTGTTAGGGTAAATGTACGGGTTAGGGTTAGGGTTAGGGTTAGGATTAGGTTTAGGGTTAGGGGTTAGGGGTTAGTATTAGGGTTAGGGTGAGGGTACGGGTTAGGTTTAGGGTTAGTGTTAGGGTTAGTGTACGGGTTAGGGTTAGGGTTAGGGTACGGGTTAGGGTTAGGGTTAGGGTACGGGTTAGGGTTAGGGTTAGGTTTAGGGTTTGGGTACGGGTTAGGGTTAGGGTACGGGTTAGGGTACGGGTTAGGGTTAGGGTTAGGGTCAGGGTTAGGGTACGGGTTAGGGTACGGGTTACGTTTAGGGTTAGGGTTAGGGTTAGGTTAAGGGTACGGATTAGGGTTAGGGTTAGGGTTAGGTTTAGGATACGGGTTAGGGTTAGGGTTAGGGTTAGGGTTAGGGTACGGGTTAGTGTTAGGGTTAGGGTTAGGATTAGGGTTAGGGGTTAGGGGTTAGGGTTAGGGTTAGGGTTAGGGTTAGGTTAAGGGTACGGGTTAGTGTTAGGGTTAGGGTTAGGATTAGGTTTAGGGGTTAGGGGTTAGGGTTAGGGTTAGGGTTAGGGTTAGGGTTTGTGTACGGGTTAGGGCTAGGGTACTGTTTAGTGTTAGGGTTAGTGTTAGGGTTAGGGTTAGGGTTAGGATTTGGGTACGGGTACGGGTTAGGGTTAGGGTTAGGGTTAGGGTTTGGTTACGGGTTGGGGTTAGTGTTAGGTTTATGGTTAGGGTACGGGTTAGGGTTAGGTTTAGGGTTATGGTACGGGTTAGGGTTAGGGTTAGGGTTAGTGTTAGGGTTAGTGTACGGGTTAGGTTTAGGGTTAGGGTTTAGGGTTAGGGTTAGTATTAGGGATAGGGTTAGGGTACGGGTTAGGGTTAGTGTACGGGTTAGGGTTAGGTTTAGGGTTAGGGTTAGGGTTAGGGTTAGCGTACGTGTTAGGGTTAGGTTTAGGGTTAGGTTTAGGGGTTAGGGTTAGGGTTAGGGTTAGGGTTAGGGTACGGGTTAGGGTGAGGGTTAGGGTACGTGTTAGGGTTAGGGTTAGGGTTAGGGTTAGGGTACTGGTTAGTGTTAGGGTTAGGGTTAGGATTAGGGTTAGGGGTTAGGGGATAGGTTTAGGGTTAGGGTTAGTGTTAGGTTTAGGGTACGGGTTAGGGTACGGGTTAAGGTTAGGGTACGGGTTAGTGTTAGGGTTAGGGTTAGGGTTAGGGATAGGGTACGGGTTAGGGTTAGGGTTAGGGTTAGGGTTAGTGTACGGGTTAGGGTTAGGGTACGGGTTAGTGTACGGGTTAGGGTACGGGTTAGGGTTGGGGTTAGGGTTAGGGTACGGCTTAGGGTTCGGGTTAGGGTTAATGTACGGGTTAGTGTTAGGGTTAGGATTAGGTTTAGGGTTAGGGGTTAGGGGTTAGGGTTATGGTTAGGGTGAGGGTACGGGTTAGGGTTAGGGTTAGGGTTAGTGTTAGGGTTTAGGGGTTAGGGTTAGGGTTAAAGTTAGGGTTAGTTTTAGGGGTTAGGGGTTAGGGTTAGGGTTAGGGTTAGGGTTAGGGTACGGGTTAGGGTTAGCGTTAGGGTTAGGGTACGGGTTAGGGTTAGGGTACGGGTTAGGGTTAGGGTTATGGTACGGGTTAGGGTTAGGGTTACGGTTAGGGTTAGGGTTAGGGTACGGGTATTATTAGGGTTAGGGTTAGGTTTAGGGTTAGGGTTAGGGTTTAGGGGTTAGGGTTAGGGTTAAGGTTAGGGTTAGGTTTAGGGGTTAGGGGTTAGGGTTAGGGTTAGGGTTACGGTTAGGGTTAGGGTACGGGTTAGGGTTAGGGTTAGGGTTAGTGTTGGGGTTAAGGTACGGGTTAGGGTTAGGGTTAGGGTTAGGGTACGGGTTAGGGTTAGGGTGAAGGTGCGGTTTAGGGTTAAGTTTAGTGTTAGGGTTAGGTTACGGGTTAGGGTTAGGGTTAGGGTTAGGATTAGGTTTAGGGTACGGGGTAGTTTTAGGGTTAGGGTACGGGTTAGGGTTAGGGTACGGGTTAGGGTTAGGGTTAGGGTACTGGTTAGGGTTAGGTTTAGGTTACGTGTTAGGGTTAGGGTTAGGGTTAGGGTTAGGGTTAGAGGTTAGGGTTAGGGTTAGGTTTAGGTTTAGGATTAGGGTACGGGTTAGGGTACGGGTTAGGGTTAGGGTTAGGGTACGGGTTAGGGTTAGGGTACGGGTTAGGTTTAGGGTTAGGATACGTGTTAGGGTTAGGGTACGGTTTAGGGTTAGGTTTATTGTTAGGGTTAGCGTATGGGTTAGGGTTAGGGTTAGGGTACGGGTTAGGGTTAGGGTTAGGGTTAGGGTTAAGGTTAGGGTTAGGGTACGGGTTAGATTTAGGGTTAGGTTTAGGGTTAGGGTTAGGGGTTAGGGGTTAGGGTTAGGGTTAGGGTTAGGGTACGGGTTAGGGTACGGGTTAGTTTTAGGGTACAGGTTAATTTTAGGGTTAGGGTTATGGTTAGGTTTAGGGTACGGGTTAGGGTTAGGGTACGGGTTAGGGTACGGGTTAGTGTTAGGGTTAGTGTTAGGGTACGGGTTAGGGTTAGGGTTAGGTTTAGGGTTAGGGTACGGGTTAGGGTTAGGGTATGGGTTCGGGTTAGGTTATGGGTTAGGGTATGGGTTAGGGGTAGGGTTAGGGTTAGGTTTAGGTTTAGGGTACGGATTAGGGTTAGGGTTAGGGTTAGAGTTAGGGTAAATGTACGGGTTAGGGTTAGGGTTAGGATTAGGTTTAGGGTTAGGGGTTAGGGGTTAGGATTAGGGTTAGGGTTAGGGTACAGGTTAGTGTTAGGGTTAGGTTTAGGGTTAGGGTACGGGTTAGGGTTAGGGTACGGGTTAGGTTACGGGTTAGTTTTAGGTTTAGGGTCAGGGTTAGGGTACGGGTTAGGGTAGGGGTTAGGTTTAGGGTTAGGGTTAGGGTTAGGTTAACGATACAGATTAGGGTTAGGGTTAGGGTTAGGTTTAGGGTACGGGTTAGGGTTAGGGTTAGGGTTAGGGTTAGGGTACGGGTTATTGTTAGGGTTAGGGCTAGGATTAGGGTTAGGGGTTAGGGGTTAGGTTTAGGGTTAGGGTTAGGGTTAGGTTTAGGGTACGGGTTAGTGTTAGGGTTAGTGTTAGGATTAGGTTTAGGGGTTAGGGGTTAGGGTAGGGTTAGGATTAGGGTTAGGGTTAGGGTTTGTGTACGGGTTAGTGTTAGGGTACTGTTTAGTGTTAGGGTTAGGTTTAGGTTTAGGGTTAGGGTTAGGGTTAGGGTTTGGGTACGGGTACGGGTTAGGGTTAGGTTTAGGGTTTGGTTACGGGTTGGGGTTAGTGTTAGGTTTATGGTTAGGGTACGGGTTAGGGTTAGGTTTAGGGTTAGGGTACGGGTTAGGGTTAGGGTTAGGGTTAGTGTTAGGGTTAGGGTACGGGTTAGGTTTAGGGTTAGGGGTTAGGGTTAGGGTTAGGGTTAGGGTACGGGTCAGGGTTAGGGTTAGGGGTTAGGGTTAGTGTACGGTTTAGGGTTAGGGTTAGGGTTAGGGTTAGGGTTAGGTTACGGTTTAGGGTTAGGTTTAGGGTTAGTGTTAGTGTTAATGTAAGGGTTAGGGTTAGTGTTAGGGTTAGGGTTAGGGGTTAGGGGTTATGGTTAGGGTACGGGTTAGGGTTAGGGTACGGGTTAGGTTTAGGGTTAGGGTTAGTGTTAGGGTTAGGGTTAGGGTGCGGGTTGGGGTACGGGTTAGGGTAGGGTTAGGGTTCGGGTTAGGTTAAGGGTACGGGTTAGGGTTAGGGTTAGGGTTAGGGTTAGGGTTAGGGTACGGTTTAGGGTTAGGGTTAGGGATAGGGTTAGGGTTAGGGTTAGGGTGCGGGTTTGGGTTAGGGTTATGGTTAGGTATACGTTTAGGTTACGGGTAGTTTTAGTGTTAGGGTACGGTTAGTGTTAGGGTACGGGTTAGGGTAAGGGTTAGGGTACGGGTTAGGGTACGGGTTAGGTTTAGGGTTAGGGTTAGGGTTAAGTTAAGGATACGGATTAGGTTTAGGGTTAGGGTTAGGTTTAGGGTACGGGTTAGGGTACGGGTTAGGGTTAGGGTTTGTGTTAGGGTTAGGTTAAGGGTACGGGTTAGTGTTAGGGTTAGGTTTAGGATTAGGTTTAGGGGTTAGGGGTTAGGGTTAGGGTGAGGGTTAGGGTTAGGGTTAGGGTTAGGGTTAGGATTGGGGTTAGGGGTTAGGGGTTAGGGTTAGGGTTAGGGTTAGTGTTAGGGTTAGTGTACGGGTTAGGGTACGGGTTAGTGTTAGGGTACGGGTTAGTGTTAGGGTTAGGGTTAGGGTTAGGGTTTGGGTACGGGTTGGGGTTAGAGTTAGGGTTAGGGTTAGGGTACGGGTTAGGGTTAGGTTTAGGGTTAGGGTACGGGTTAGGGTTAGGGTTAGGGTTAGGGTACGGGTTAGGTTTAGGGTTAGGGGTTAGGGTTAGGGATAGGATTAGGGATAGGTTTAGGGTACGGGTTAGGGTTAGTGTACGGGTTAGGGTTATGGTTAGGGTTAGGGTTAGGGTTAGCGTACGTGTTAGGGTTAGGGTTAGGGTTAGGGTTAGTGGTTAGGGGTTAGGGTTAGGTTTAGGGTTATGGTTAGGGTATGGGTTAGTGTGAGGGTTAGGGTACGGGTTAGGGTTAGGGTTAGGGTTAGTGTTAGGGTACAGGTTAGTGTTAGGGTTAGGGTTAGGATTAGGGTTAGAGGTTAGGTGTTAGGGTTAGGGTTAGGGTTAGTGTTAGGGTTAGGGTACGGGTTAGGGTACGGGTTAAGGTAAGGGTACGGGTTAGTGTTAGGGTTAGGGTTAGGGTTAGGGTACGGGTTAGGGTTAGGGTTAGGGTACGGGTTAGGGTTAGGGTACGGGTTAGGGTACGGGTTAGGGTTAGGGTTAGTGTTAGGGTACGGGTTAGGGTTAGGGTTAGGTTTAGGGTTAGGGTACGTGTTAGGGTTAGGGTATGGGTTAGGGTTAGGTTATGGGTTAGGGTATGGGTTAAGGTTAGGGTTACGGTACAGGTTAGGGTTACGGTACTGGTTAGGGTTAGGGTTAGTGTTAGGGTACGTGTTAGGGTTAGGGTACGGGTTAGGTTACGGGTTAGGGTTAGGGTTAGGGTACGGGTTAGGTTATGGGTTAGGGTTAGGGTTAGGGTTAGGGTACGGGTTAGGGTTAGGGTGATGGTATGGGTTAGTGTTAGGGTTAGGGTACTGGTTAGGGTTAGGTTTAGGGTTAGTGTACGGGTTAGGGTCAGGTTTAGGGTTAGGGTACGGATTAGGGTTAGGGTTAGGTGTTAGGGTTAGGGTATGGGTTAGGGGTAGGGTTAGGGTTAGGTTTAGGTTTAGGGTACGGATTAGGGTTAGGGTTGGGGTTAGTGTTAGGGTAAATGTACGGGTTAGGGTTAGGGTTAGGGTTAGGATTAGGTTTAGGGTTAGGGGTTAGGGGTTAGGATTAGGGTTAGGGTGAGGGTACGGGTTAGGGTTAGGGTTAGGGTTAGGGTTAGGGTTAGTGTACGGGTTAGGGTTAGGGTTAGGGTACGGGTTAGGGTTAGGGTTCGGGTACGGGTTAGGGTTAGGGTTAGGTTTAGGGTTTGGGTACGGGTTAGGGTTAGGGTACGGGTTAGGGTACGTGTTAGTGTTAGGGTTAGGGTCAGGGTTAGGGTACGGGTTAGGGTACGGTTTAGGTTTAGGGTTAGGTTTAGGGTTAGGTTAAGGGTACGGATTAGGGTTAGGGTTAGGTTTAGGTTTAGGGTACGGGTTAGGGTTAGGGTTAGGGTTAGGGTTAGGGTACGGGTTAGTGTTAGGGTTAGGGTTAGGATTAGGGTTAGGGGTTAGGGGTTAGGGTTAGGGTTAGGGTTAGGTTAAGGGTACGGGTTAGTGTTAGGGTTAGGGTTAGGATTAGGTTTAGGGGTTAGGGGTTAGGGTTAGGGTTAGGGTTAGGGTTAGGGTTAGGGTTTGTGTACGGGTTAGGGTTAGGGTACTGTTTAGTGTTAGGGTTAGGGTTAGGGTTAGGGTTAGGATTTGGGTACGGGTACGGGTTAGGGTTAGGGTTAGGGTTAGGGTTTGGTTACGGGTTGGGGTTAGGGTTAGGTTTATGGTTAGGGTACAGGTTAGGGTTAGGTTTAGGGTTAGGGTACGGGTTAGGGTTAGGGTTAGGGTTAGTGTTAGGGTTAGTGTACGGGTTAGGTTTAGGGTTAGGGTTTAGGGTTAGGGTTAGTATTAGGGATAGGGTTAGGGTACGGGTTAGGGTTAGTGTACGGGTTAGGGTTAGCTTTAGGGTTAGGGTTAGGGTTAGGGTTAGCGTACGTGTTAGGGTTAGGTTTAGGGTTAGGTTTAGGGGTTAGGGTTAGGGTTAGGGTTAGGGTTAGGGTTAGGGTACGGGTTAGGGTGAGGGTTAGGGTACGTGTTAGGGTTAGGGTTAGGGTTAGGGTTAGGGTACTGGTTAGTGTTAGGGTTAGGGTTAGGATTAGGGTTAGGGGTTAGGTGATAGGTTTAGGGTTAGGGTTAGTGTTAGGTTTAGGGTACGGGTTAGGGTACGGGTTAATGTTAGGGTACGGGTTAGTGTTAGGGTTAGGGTTAGGGTTAGGGTTAGGGTACGGGTTAGGGTTAGGGTTAGGGTTAGGGTTAGGGTACGGGTTAGGGTTAGGGTACGGGTTAGTGTACGGGTTAGGGTACGGGTTAGGGTTGGGGTTAGGGTTAGGGTACGGCTTAGGGTTCGGGTTAGGGTTAATGTACGGGTTAGTGTTAGGGTTAGGATTAGGTTTAGGGTTAGGGGTTAGGGGTTAGGGTTATGGTTAGGGTGAGGGTACGGGTTAGGGTTAGGGTTAGGGTTAGTGTTAGGGTTTAGGGGTTAGGGTTAGGGGTAAAGTTAGGGTTAGTTTTAGGGGTTAGGTGTTAGGGTTAGGGTTAGGGTTAGGGTTAGGGTACGGGTTAGGGTTAGGGTTAGGGTTAGGGTACGGGTTAGGGTTAGGGTACGGGTTAGGGTTAGGGTTATGGTACGGGTTAGGGTTAGGGTTACGGTTAGGGTTAGTGTTAGGGTACGGGTATTATTAGGGTTAGGGTTAGGTTTAGGGTTAGGGTTAGGGTTTAGGGGTTAGGGTTAGGGTTAAGGTTAGGGTTAGGTTTAGGGGTTAGGGGTTAGGGTTAGGGTTACGGTTAGGGTTAGGGTACTGGTTAGGGTTAGGGTTAGGGTTAGTGTTGGGGTTAAGGTACGGGTTAGGGTTAGGGTAAGGGTTAGGGTACGGGTTAGGGTTAGGGTTAGGGTTAGGATTAGGTGTTAGGGTTTAGGGTGCGGTTAGGGTTTAGGGTGCGGTTTAGGGTTAAGTTTAGTGTTAGGGTTAGGTTACGGTTTAGGGTTAGGGTTGGGGTTAGGATTAGGTTTAGGGTACGGGGTAGTTTTAGGGTTAGGGTACGGGTTAGGGTTAGGGTACGGGTTAGGGTTATGGTTAGGGTACTGGTTAGGGTTAGGTTTAGGTTACGTGTTAGGGTTAGGGTTAGGGTTAGGGTTAGGGTTAGAGGTTAGGGTTAGGGTTAGGTTTAGGTTTAGGATTAGGGTACGGGTTAGGGTACGGGTTAGGGTTAGGGTTAGGGTTAGGGTACGGGTTAGGGTTAGGGTACGGGTTAGGTTTAGGGTTAGGATACGTGTTAGGGTTAGGTTACGGTTTAGGGTTAGGTTTATGGTTAGGGTTAGCGTATGGGTTAGGGTTAGGGTTAGGGTACGGGTTAGGGTTAGGGTTAGGGTTAGGGTTAAGGTTAGGGTTAGGGTACGGGTTAGATTTAGGGTTAGGTTTAGGGTTAGGGTTAGGGGTTAGGGGTTAGGGTTAGGGTTAGGGTACGGGTTAGGGTACGGGTTAGTTTTAGGGTACAGGTTAATTTTAGGGTTAGTGTTATGGTTAGGTTTAGGGTACGGGTTAGGGTTAGGGTACGGGTTAGGGTACGGGTTAGGGTTAGGGTTAGTGTTAGGGTACGGGTTAGGGTTAGGGTTAGGTTTAGGGTTAGGGTACGGGTTAGGGTTAGAGTATGGGTTCGGGTTAGGTTATGGGTTAGGGTATGGGATAGGGTTAGGGTTACGGTACAGGTTAGGGTTACGGTACTGGTTAGGGTTAGGGTTAGTGTTAGGGTACGTGTTAGGGTTAGGGTACGGGTTCGGTTACGGGTTAGGGTTAGGGTTAGGGTACGGGTTAGGTTACGGGTTAGAGTAAGGGTTAGGGTTAGGGTACGGGTTAGGGTTAGGGTGATGGTATGGGTTAGTGTTAGGTTTAGGGTACTGGTTAGGGTTAGGTTTAGGGTTAGGGTACGGGTTAGGGTTAGGTTTAGGGTTAGGGTACGGATTAGGGATGGGGTTAGATGTTAGGGTTAGGGTATGGGTTAGGGGTAGGGTTAGGGTTAGGTTTAGGTTTAGGGTACGGAATAGGTTTAGGGTTAGGGTTAGTGTTAGGGTAAATGTACGGGTTAGGGTTAGGGTTAGGATTAGGTTTAGGGTTAGGGGTTAGGGGTTAGGATTAGGGTTAGGGTGAGGGTACGGGTTAGGGTTACGGTTAGGGTTAGGGTTAGGGTTAGTGTACGCGTTAGGGTTAGGGTTAGGGTACGGGTTAGGGTTAGGGTGAGGGTACGGGTTAGTGTTAGGGTTAGGTTTAGTGTTAGGGTACGGGTTAGGGTTAGGGTACGGGTTAGGTTACGGGTTAGTTTTAGGTTTAGGGTCAGGGTTAGGGTACGGATTAGGGTACGGGTTAGGTTTAGGGTTAGGGTTAGGGTTAGGTTAAGGGTACGGATTAGGGTTAGGGTTAGGGTTAGGTTTAGGGTACGGGTTAGGGTTAGGGTTAGGGTTAGGGTACGGGTTAGTGTTAGGGTTAGGGCTAGGATTAGGGTTAGGGGTTAGGGGTTAGGTTTAGGGTTAGGGTTAGGGTTAGGTTAAGGGTACGGGTTAGTGTTAGGGTTAGGGTTAGGATTAGGTTTAGGGGTTAGGGGTTAGGGTTAGGGTTAGGGTTAGGGTTAGGGTTAGGGTTTGTGTACGGGTTAGGGTTAGGGTACTGTTTAGTGTTAGGGTTAGGGTTAGGGTTAGGGTTAGGGTTTGGGTACGGGTACGGGTTAGGGTTAGGGTTAGGGTTAGGTTTAGGGTACGGGTTTGGGTTAGGGTTAGGGTTAAGGTTATGGTACGGGTTAGGGTTAGGGTTAGGGTACGGTTTAGGGTTAGGGTTAGGGTTAGGGTTAGGGTTAGGGTTAGGGCGGGTTAGATTTGGGGTTAGGGTTAGGGTTAGGAGTTAGGGGTTAGGGTTATGGTACGGGTTAGGTTTAGGGAACGGTACGGGTTAGGGTTAGGGTTAGTGTGAGGTTACATGTTAGGGTTAGTGTTAGGGTTAGGTTACGGGTTAGGGTTAGGGTTAGGGGTTAGGGTTAGGGTACGGGTTAGAGTACGGGTTAGGGTTAGGGTAAGGGTTAGGGTACGGTTTAGGGTTAGGGTTAGGGTTAGTGTTAGGGTTAAGGTACGGGTTAGGGTTAGCGTTAGGTTTAGGGGTTAGGGGTTAGGGTTAGGGTTAGGGTTACGGTTAGGGTTAGGGTACGGGTTAGGGTTAGGGTTAGGGTTAGTGTTAGGGTTAAGGTACGGGTTAGGGTTACGGTTAGGGTTAGGGTACGGGTTAGGGTTAGGGTTAGGGTTAGTGTTAGGGTTAAGGTACGGGTTAGGGTTAGGGTTAGGGTTAGGTTACGGGTTAGGGTTAGGGTTAGGGTTAGGGATAGGTTTAGGGTACCGGGTAGTGTTAGGGTTAGGGTACGGGTTAGGTTTAGGGTACGGGTTAGGGTTAGGGTTAGGGTACTGGTTAGGGTTAGGTTTAGGTTACGTGTTAGGGTTAGGGTTAGGGTTAGGGTTAGGGTTAGGGTTAGAGGTTAGGTTTAGGGTTAGGTTTAGGGTTAGGATTAGGGTACGGGTTAGGGTACGGGTTAGGGTTAGGGTTAGGGTACGGGTTAGGGTTAGGGTACGGTTTAGGGTTAGGTTTATGGTTAGGGTTAGCGTACGGGTTAGGGTTATGGTTAGGGTACGTGTTATGGTACGGGTTAGCTTTAGGGTTACGGTTACGGTACGGGTTAGATTTAGGGTTAGGTTTAGGTTTAGGGTTAGGGGTTAGGGGTTAGGGTTAGGGTTAGGGTTAGGGTACGGGTTAGGGTACGGGTTATTTTTAGGGTACGGGTTAATTTTAGGGTTAGGGTTATGGTTAGGTTTAGGGTACGGGTTAGGGTTAGGGTTAGGGTTTGGTTACGGGTTAGTGTTAGGGTCCTGGTTAGGGTACGGGTTAGTGTTAGGGTTAGGGTTAGGGTTAGGGTTAGGTTTAGGAAAGGGTTAGGGTTAGGGTTAGGGTAATGGTTAGGGTTAGGGTACGGGTAGGGTTAGGGTACGGGTTAGGGTACTGGTTAGGGTTAGGGTACGGGTACGGGTTAGGGTTAGGGTTAGTGTTAGGGTACGGGTTAGGGTTAGTGTTAGGGTTAGGGTACGGGTTAGGGTTAGGTTTAGGGGTTAGGGTTAGGGTACGGGTTAGGGTTAGGGTTAGGGTTGGGGTTAGGGTACGGGTACGGGTTAGGGTAAGGGTTATTGTTAGTGTTAAGGTAAGGGTTAGGGTAAGGGTTAGGGTTAGGGTTAGGGGTCAGGGGTTAGGGTTAGGGTCCTGGTTAGGGTACGGGTTAGTGTTAGGGTTAGGGTTAGGGTTAGGGTTAGGTTTAGGAAAGGGTTAGGGTTAGGGTTAGGGTAATGGTTAGGGTTAGGGTACGGGTTAGGGTACGGGTTAGGTTTAGGGTAGGGTTAGGGTTAGGGTACGGGTTGGGGTACGGGTTAGGGTTAGGGTTAGGGTTCGGGTTAGGTTAAGAGTACGGGTTAGGGTTAGGGTTAGAGTTAGGGTACGGGTTAGGGTTAGGGTTAGTTTAAGGGTACGGGTTAGGGTTAGGGTTAGGTTTAGGGTACGGGTTAGGGTTAGGGTTAGGGTTAGGTTTAGGGTACGGGTTTGGGTTAGGGTTAGGGTTAAAGTTATGGTACGGGTTAGGGTTAGGGTTAGGGTACGGTTTAGGGTTAGGGTTAGTGTTAGGGTTAGGGTACGGGTTAGATTTGGGGTTAGGGTTAGGGTTAGGAGTTAGGGATTAGGGTTATGGTACGGGTTAGGTTTAGGGAACGGTACGGGTTAGGGTTAGGGTTAGTGTGAGGGTACATGTTAGGGTTAGTGTTAGGGTTAGGGTACGGGTTAGGGTTAGGTTTAGGGGTTAGGGTTAGGGTACGGGTTAGAGTACGGGTTAGGGTTAGGGTAAGGGTTAGGGTACGGTTTAGGGTTAGGGTTAGGGTTAGTGTTAGGGTTAAGGTACGCGTTAGGGTTAGCGTTAGGGTTAGGGGTTAGGAGTTAGGGTTAGTGTTAGGGTTAGGGTTAGGGTACGGGTTAGGGTACGGGTTAGGGTTAGGGTTAGGGTCAGGGTTAGGGTACGGGTTAGGGTACAGGTTAGGTTTAGGGTTAGGGTTAGGGTTAGGTTAAGGGTACGGATTAGGGTTAGGGTTAGGGTTAGGTTTAGGGTACGGGTTAGGGTTAGGGTTTGGGTTAGGTTTAGGGTACGGTTTAGTGTTAGGGTTAGGGTTAGGATTAGGGTTAGGGGTTAGGGGTTAGCGTTAGGGTTAGGGTTAGGGTTAGGTTAAGGGTACGGATTAGTGTTAGGGTTAGGTTTAGGATTAGGTTTAGGGGTTAGGGGTTAGGGTTAGGGTTAGGGTTAGGGTTAGGTTTAGGGTTAGGGTTTGTGTCCGGCTAGGGTTAGGGTACTGTTTAGTGTTAGGGTTAGGGTTAGGGTTAGGGTTAGGGTTAGGGTTTGGGTACGGGTACGGGTTAGGGTTAGGGTTAGGGTTAGTGTTTGGTTACGGGTTGGGGTTAGGGTTAGGTTTATGGTTAGGTTACGGGTTAGTGTTAGGTTTAGGGTTAGGGTACGGGTTAGGGTACAGGTTAGGGTTAGTGTTAGGGTTAGGGTACGGGTTAGGTTTAGGGTTAGGGGTTAGGGTTAGGGTTAGGATTAGGGATAGGGTTATGTTACGGGTTAGGGTTAGTGTACGGGTTAGGGTTAGGGTTAGGGTTAGGGTTAGGGTTAGGGTTAGCGTACGTGTTAGGGTTAGGTTTAGGGTTAGGGTTAGGGGTTAGGGTTAGGGTTTGGGTACGGATTAGGGTGAGGGTTAGGGTACGGGTTAGGGTTAGAGTTAGGGTTAGGGTTAGGGTACGGGTTAGTGTTAGGGTTAGGGTTAGGATTAGGGTTAGGGGTTAGGGGTTAGGGTTAGGGTTAGGGTTAGTGTTAGGGTTAGGGTACGGGTTAGGGTACGGGTTAAGGTTAGGGTACGGGTTAGTGTTAGGGTTAGGGTTATGGTTAGGGTTAAGGTATGGGTTAGGGTTAGGGTTAGGGTTAGGTTTAGGGTACGGGTTAGGGTTAGGGTACGGGTTAGGGTACGGGTTAGGGTACGGGTTAGGGTTAGGGTTAGGGTTAGGGTACGGGTTAGGGTTAGGGTTAGGGTTAATGTACGGGTTAGGGTTAGGGTTAGGATTAGGTTTAGGGTTAGGGGTTAGGGGTTAGGGTTAGTGTTAGGGTGAGGGTACGTGTTAGGGTTAGGGTTAGGGTTAGGGTTAGGGTTAGGGTTTAGTGGTTAGGGTTAGGGTTAAAGTTAGGGTTAGGTTTAGGGGTTAGGGGTTAGGGTTAGGGTTAGGGTTAGGGTACGGGTTAGGTTAGGGTTAGGGTAAGGGTATGGGTTAGGGTTAGGGTACGGGTTAGGGTTAGGGTTAGGGTACGGGTTAGGGTTAGGGTTACGGTTAGGGTTAGGGTTAGGGTACGGGTATGTTTAGTTTTAGGGTTAGGTTTAGGGTTAGGGTTAGGGTTTAGGGGTTAGGGTTAGGGTTAAGGTTAGGGTTAGGTTTAGGGGTTAGGGGTTAGGGTTAGGGTTAGGTTCACGGTTAGGTTTAGGGTACGGTTAGGGTTAGGGTTAGGGTTAGTGTTAGGGTTAAGGTACGGGTTAGGGTTAGGTTTAGGGTTAGGGTACGGGTTAGGGTTAGGGTTAGGGTGCGGTTTAGGTTTAAGGTTAGGGTTAGGGTTAGGTTACGGGTTAGGGTTAGGGTTAGGGTTAGGTTTAGGTTTAGGGTACGGGGTAGTGTTAGGGTTAGGGTACGGGTTAGGGTTAGGGTACGGGTTAGGGTTAGGGTTAGGGTACTGGTTAGGGTTAGGTTTAGGTTGCGTGTTAGGGTTAGGGTTAGGGTTAGGGTTAGGGTTAGAGATTAGGGTTAGGGTTAGGTTTAGGGTTAGGATTAGGGTACGGGTTAGGGTACGGGTTAGGGTACGGGTTAGTGTTAGGGTTAGGGTTAGGGTACGGGTTAGGGTTAGGATACGGGTTAGGGTTAGGGTTAGTGTACGTGTTAGGGTTAGGGTACGGTTTAGGGTTAGGTTTATGGTTAGGGTTAGCGTACGGGTTAGGGTTAGGGTTAGGGTACGGGTTAGGGTTAGGGTTAGGGTTAGGGTTAGGGTTAGGGTACGGGTTAGATTTAGGGTTAGGTTTAGGGTTAGGGTTAGGGGTTAGGGGTTAGGGTTAGGGTTAGGGTTAGGGTACGGGTTAGGGTACGGGTTAGTTTTAGGGTACGAGTTAATTTTAGGGTTAGGGTTATGGTTAGGTTTACGGTACGGGTTAGGGTTAGGGTTAGGGTTAGGGTACGGGTTAGTGTTAGGGTCCGGGTTAGGGTACGGGTTAGTGTTAGGGTTAGGGTTAGGAAAGGGTTAGGGTTAGGGTTAGGGTAAAGGTTAGGGTTAGGGTACGGGTTAGGGTTAGGGTACGGGTTAGGGTACTGGTTAGGGTTAGGGTACGGGTACGGGTTAGGGTTAGGGTTAGTGTTAGGGTACGGGTAGGGTTAGGGTTAGGGTACGGGTTAGGGTACGGGTTAGGGTTAGGGTTAGGTTTAGGTTTAGGGATTAGGGGTTAGGGTTAGTGTTAGGTTTAGGGTTATGGTACGGGTTAGGGTAAGAGTTAGGGTTAGGGTTAGGGTTTGGGTACGGGTTAGGGTTAGGGTTAGGGTACGAGATAGGGGTTAGGGGTTAGGGTTAGGGTTAGGGTTAAGGTTAGGGTACGGGTTAGGTTTAGGGTTAGGTTTAGGGTTAATGTACGGGTTAGGGTTAGGGTTAGGGTTCGGGTTAGGGTTAGGGTTACGGTTAGGGTTAGGGTTAGGATACGGGTTAGGGTTAGGGTTAGGTTTAGGGTTAGGGTTAGGGTTTAGGGGTTAGGGTTAGGTTTAAGTTTAGGGTTAGGGTTAGGGGATAGGGGTTAGGGTTAGGGTTAGGGTTAGGGTACGGGTTAGGGTACGGGTTAGTTTTAGGGTACGGGTTAATTTTAGGGTTAGGGTTATGGTTAGGTTTAGTGTACGGGTTAGGGTTAGGGTTAGGGTTAGGGTACGGGTTAGTGTTAGGGTCCGGGTTAGGGTACGGGTTAGTGTTAGGGTTAGGGTTAGGGTTAGGGTTAGGTTTTGGAAAGGGTTAGGGTTAGGGTTAGGGTAATGGTTAGGGTTAGGGTACGGGTTAGGTTTAGGGTTAGGGGTTAGGGTTAGGTTTAGGATTAGGTATAGGGTTATGTTACGGGTTAGGGTTAGTGTACGGGTTAGGGTTAGGGTTAGGGTTAGGGTTAGGGTTAGGGTTAGCGTACGTGTTAGGGTTAGGTTTAGGGTTAGGGTTAGGGGTTAGGGGTTAGGGTTAGGGTTAGGGTTAGGGTTAGGGTACGGGTTAGGGTGAGGGTTAGGGTACGGGTTAGGGTTAGAGTTAGGGTTAGGGTTAGGGTACGGGTTAGTGTTAGGGTTTGGGTTAGGATTAGAGTTAGGGGTTAGGGGTTAGGGTTAGGGTTAGGGTTAGTGTTAGGGTTAGGGTACGGGTTAGGGTACGGGTTAAGGTTAGGGTACGGGTTAGTGTTAGGGTTAGGGTTAGGGTTAGGGTTAAGGTATGGGTTAGGGTTAGGTTTAGGGTTAGGGTTAGGGTACGGGTTAGGGTTAGGGTACGTGTTAGGGTACGGGTTAGGGTACGGGTTAGGGGTAGGGTTAGGGTTAGGGTACGGGTTAGGGTTAGGGTTAGGGTTAATGTACGGGTTAGGGTTAGGGTTAGGATTAGGTTTAGGGTTAGGGGTTAGGGGTTAGGGTTAGTGTTAGGGTGAGGGTACGGGTTAGGGTTAGGGTTAGGGTTAGGGTTAGGGTTAGGGTTACGGTTAGGGTTAGGGTTAGGGTACGGGTATGTTTAGTTTTAGGGTTAGGTTTAGGGGTAGGGTTAGGGTTTAGGGGTTAGGGTTAGGGTTAAGGTTAGGGTTAGGTTTAGGGGTTAGGGGTTAGGGTTAGGGTTAGGGTCACGGTTAGGTTTAGGGTACGGTTAGGGTTAGGGTTAGGGTTAGTGTTAGGGTTAAGGTACGGGTTAGGGTTAGGTTTAGGGTTAGGGTACGGGTTAGGGTTAGGGTTAGGGGTTAGTGTTAGGGTACGGGTTAGGGTACGGGTTAGGGTTTGGGTTAGGGTTAGGGTACGGGTTAGGGTTAGGGTTAGGGTTAGTGTTAGTGTTAAGGTAAGGGTTAGGGTTAGGGTTAGGGTTAGGGGTTAGGGGTTATGCTTAGGGTTAGGGTTAGGGTTAGGGTACGGGTTAGGTTTAGTGTTAGGGTTAGGGTTAGGGTACGGGTTGGGGTATGGGTTAGGGTTAGGGTTAGTGTTCGGGTTAGATTAAGGGTACGGGTTAGGGTTAGGGTTAGGGTAAGGGTTAGGGTTAGGGTACGGGTTAGGGTAAGGGTTAGGGTACGGGTTAGGTTTAGTTAGGGTTAGGGTTAGGGTTAGGGTATGGGTTAGGTTTAGGGTTAGGGTCAGGGTTAGGGTACGGGTTAGGGTACGGGTTAGGTTTAGGGTTAGGGTTAGTGTTAGGTTAAGGGTACGGATTAGGGTTAGGGTTAGGGTTAGGGTTAGGTTTAGGGTACGGGTTAGGGTTAGTGTTAGAGTTAGGGTTAGGGTTAGGGTTAGGTTAAGGGTACGGGTTAGTGTTAGGGTTAGGGTTTGGATTAGATTTAGGTGTTAGGGGTTAGGGTTAGGGTTAGGGTTAGGGTACCGGTTAGGTTTAGGGTTAGGGTTAGGGTTTGTGTACGGGTTAGGGTTAGGGTACTGTTTAGTGTTAGTGTTAGGGTTAGGGTTAGGGTTTAATTTTGGGTACTGGTACGGGTTAGGGTTAGGGTTCGGGTTAGGGTTTGGGTATGGGTTAGGTTTAGGTTTAGGGTTAGGGTTAGGGTACGGGTTAGGGTACGGGTTAGGGTTAGGTTTAGGGTTAGGGTACGGGTTAGGGTTAGGGTTAGGGTTAGGGTACGGGTTAGGTTTAGGGTTAGGTGTTAGGGTTAGGGTTAGGGTTAGTGATAAGGTTAGGGTACGGGTTAGGGTTAGTGTACGGGTTTGGGTTAGGGTTAGGGCTAGGGTTAGGGTTAGGGTTAGCGTACGTGTTAGAGTTAGGTTTAGGGTTAGGGTTAGGGGTTAGGGGTTAGGGTTAGGGTTAGGGTTAGGGTTAGGGTTAGGGTACGGGTTAGGGTGAGGGTTAGAGTACGGGTTAGGGTTAGGGTTACGGTTAGGGTACGGTTTAGTGTTAGGGTTAGTGTTAGGATTAGGGTTAGGGGTTATGGGTTAGGGTTAGGGTTAGGGTTAGTGTTAGGGTTAGGGTACGGGTTAGGGTACGGGTTAAGGTTAGGGTACGGGTTAGTGTTAGCGTTAGGGTTAGGGTTAGGGTTAGGGTACGGGTTAGGTTTAGGTTTAGGGTTAGGGTACGGGTTAGGGTTAGGGTACGGGTTAGGGTACGGGTTAGGGTACGGGTCAGGGTTAGGGTTAGGGTTAGGGTACGTGTTAGGGTTAGGGTTAGGTTTAGGGTTAGGTTACGGGTTAGGGTTAGGGTACGGCTTAGAGTTAGGGTACGGGTTAGGGTATGGGTTAGGGTTAGGGTACGGGTTAGGGTTAGGGTACTGGTTAGGGTTAGGGTTAGTGTTAGGGTACGGGTTAGGGTTAGGGTACTGGTTAGGTTACGGGTTAGTGTTAGGGTTAGGGTTAGGGTTAGGGTTAGGGTTAGGGTTATGGTTAGGGTACGGGTTAGGGTTAGGGTGATGGTACGGGTTAGTGTTAGGGTTAGGGTACTGGTTAGGGTTAGGGTTAGGGTTAGGGTACGGTTTAGGGTTAGGTTTAGGGTTAGGGTACGGATTAGGGTTAGGGTTAGGTCTTAGGGTTAGGGTATGGGTTAGGGGTAGGGTTAGGGTTAGGTTTAGGGTTAGGGTACGGATTAGGGTTAGGCTTAGGGTTAGTGTTAGGGTTATAGTACGGGTTAGGGTTAGGGTTAGGATTAGTGTTAGGGTTAGGGGTTAGGGGCTAGGGTTAGGGTTAGGGTGAGGGTACAGTTTAGGGTTAGGGTTAGGGTTAGGGTTAGGGTTAGGGTTAGGGTTAGTGTACGTGTTAGGGTTAGGGTTAGGGTACGGGTTAGGGTTAGGTTTACGGTTAGGGTTAGGGTTAGGGTACGGGTTAGGTTTAGGGTTAGGTTTAGGGTTAGGGTACTGGTTAGGGTTAGGGTTAGGGTTAGTGTTAGGGTTAATGTACGGGTGAGGTTTAGGTTTAGGGTACTGAATAGGGTTAGGTTTAGGTTACGTGTTAGGGTTAGGGTTAGGGTTAGGGTTAGGTTTAGAGGTTAGTGTTAGGGTTAAGGTTAGGGTTAGGATTAGGGTACGGGTTAGGGTACGGTTTAGGGTACGGGTTAGGGTTAGGGTACGGGTTAGGGTTAGGGTTAGGGTACGGGTTAGGGTTAGGGTACGGGTTAGGGTTATGGTACGTGTTAGGGTTAGGGTACGGTTTAGGGTTAGGTTTAGGGTTAGGGTTAGGGTACAGGTTAGGGTTAGGATTAGGGTACGGGTTAGGGTTGTTAGGGTTAGGGTTAGGGTTAGGGTTAGGGTTAGGGTTAGGGTACGGGTTAGATTTAGGGTTAGGTTTAGGGTTAGGGTTAGGGTTTAAGGGTTAGGGTGACGGTTAGTGTTTTGGTACGAGTTAGGGTACGGGTTAGTTTTAGGGTACGGGTTAATTTTAGGGTTAGGGTTAGGGTTAGGTTTAGGGTACGGGTTAGGGTAAGGGTTACGGTTAGGGTATGGGTTAGGGTTAGCGTCCGGGTTAGGGTACGGGTTAGGGTACGGGTTAGGGTTAGGGTTAGGGTTAGGAAAGGTTTAGGGTTAGGGTTAGGGTACAGGTTAGGGTTAGGCTATGGGTTAGGGTTAGGGTACGGGTTAGGGTCCTGGTTAGGGTTAGGGTACGGGTACGGGTTAGGTTTAGGGTTAGTGTTAGGGTACGGGTTAGTGTTATTGTTAGAGTTAGGGTACGGGTTACGGTTAGGGTTAGGGGTTAGGTTTAGGGTACGGGTTAGGGTTAGGGTACGGGTTAGGGTTAGGTTTAGGGTTAGGGTACGGGTTAGGGTTAGGATTAGTGTTAGTATTATTGTTAAGGTAAGGGTTAGGGTTAGGGTTAGGGTTAGGGTTAGGTGTTAGGGGTTAGGTTTAGGGTTAGGGTTAGGGTTACGGTACGGGTTAGTTTTAGGGTAGGGTTAGGGTTAGGGTACGGTTTGGGGTACGGGTTAGGGTTAGGGTTAGGGTTCGGGTTAGGTTAAGGGTACGGTTTAGGGTTAGGGTTAGGGTTAGGGTTGGGTACGGGTTAGGGTTAGGGTTAGGTTTAGGGTTAGGGTACGGGTTTGCGTTAGGGTTAGGTTTAGGTTTAGTGTACGGGTTAGGGTTACGGTTAGGGTACGGGTTAGGATTAGGGTTAGGGTTAGGGTTAGGATATGGGTTAGGGTTAGGGTTAGGGTTAGGGTTAGGGATTAGCGGTTAGGGTTTTGGTTAAGGTTAGTGTTAGGGTTAGGATTAGGGTACGGGTTAGGGTTAGGGTTAGGGTACGGGTTAGGGTTAGGGTACGGGTTAGGGTAAGGGTTAGGGTACGGGTTAGGGTTAGTATTGTTAGGGTTAGGGTTAGGTTACAGGTTAGGTTTAGGGTTAGGGTCAGGGTTAGGGTATGGGTTAGGGTATGGGTTAGGTTTAGGGTTAGGGTTAGGGTTAGGTTAAGGGTACGGGTTAGGGTTAGGGTTAGGGTTAGGGTTAGGTTTAGGGTACGGGTTAGGGTTAGGGTACGGGTTAGGGTTAGGGTTAGGGTTAGGTTAAGGGTACGGGTTAGTGTTAGGGTTAGGGTTAGGATTAGGGTTAGGGGTTAGGGGTTAGGGTTAGGGTTAGGGTTAGTTTTAGGGTTAGGGTACGGGTTAGGGTACGGGTTAGTGTTAGGGTACGGGTTAGTATTAGGGTTAGGGTTAGGTTTAGGGTTAGGGTACGGGTAAGGTTTAGGGTACGGGTTAGGGTACGGGTTAGGTTTAGGGTACGGGTTAGGGTATGGTTTAGGGTACGGGTTAGGGTTAGGATTAGGGTTAGGGTTAGGTTTAGGGTTAGGGTACGGGTTAGGGTTAGGGTACGGTTTAGTGTTAGGGTACGGGTTAGGGTATGGGTTAGGGTACGGGTTAGGGTACGGGTTAGGGTTAGGGTACTGGTTAGGGTTAGGGTTAGTGTTAGGGTACGGGTTAGGGTTAGGGTACGGGTTAGGTTACGGGTTAGGTTTAGGGTTAGGGTTAGGGTACTGGTTAGGGTTAGGGTACGGGTTAGGGTTAGGATTAGGTGTTAGGGTTAGGGTACGGGTTAGGGTTAGGGTTAGGGTTAGCGATAGGGTTAATGTACGTGTTAGGGTTAGAGTTAGGATTAGGGTTAGGGTTAGTGTATGGGTTAGGGTTAGGGTTAGGGTACGGGTTAGTGTTAGAGTTACGGTTAGGGTTAGGGTACTGGTTAGGGTTTGGGTTAGGGTTAGTGTTAGGGTTAAGGTACGGGTTAGGGTTAGGGTTAGGGTTAGGGTACGGGTTAGGGTTAGGTTTAGGGTTAGGGTTAGCATGCGGTTTAGGGTTCGGGTTAGGGTTAGGGTTAGGGTTAGTGTTTGGGTACGGGTTAGGGTTAGAGTTAGGTTACGGGTTAGGGTTAGGGTTAGGGTTAGGGTTAGGGTACGGGTTAGGGTTAGGGTACGGGTTAGGGTTAGGTTTAGGGTACGGGTTAGGGTTAGGTTTAGGGTACGTGTTAGGGTTAGGGTTAGGGTACGTGTTAGGGTTAGGGTTAGGGTTAGGGTACCGGTTAGGTTTAGGGTTAGCTTTAGGGTTAGGGTACGGGTTAGGGTACGGGTTAGGGTTAGGGTACGGGAACGGGTTAGGGTTAGGGTTAGGGTACGGGTTATGTTTAGTGTTAGGGTTAGGGTACGGGTTAGGGTACGGGTTAGGGTTTAGGGTTAGGGTACGGGTTAGGGTTAGGGTTAGGTTTAGGGTACGGGTTAGGGTACGGGTTAGGGTTAGTGTTAGTGTTAGGGTTAAGGTACGGGTTAGGGTTAGTGTTAGGGTTAGGGGTTAGGGGTTAGGGTTAGGTTTATGGTTAGGCTTAGGGTACGGGTTAGGGTTAGTGTTAGGGTTAGGGTTAGGGTTAGGGTACGGGTTATGTTTAGGGTTAGGGTTAGGGTTAGGGTACGGGTTAGGGTATGGGTTAGGTTTAGGGTTAGGGTTAGGGTTAGGTTAAGGGTACGGGTTAGGGTTAGGTTTAAGGTTATGTTTAGGGTACGGTTTAGGGTTAGGGTTAGGGTTAGGGTACGGGTTTGGGTTAGTGTTAGGGTTAGGGTTAGGGTACGGGTTAGGGTTAGGTTTAGGGTACGGGTTAGGGTTAGGGTTTGTGTTAGGGTACGGGTTAGGGTTAGGTTTAGGTTTAGGGTACGGGTTAGGGTTAGGGTACGGTTTAGGGTTAGGCTTAGGGTACGGGTTAGGGTTAGGGTACGGTTTAGGGTTAGGTTTAGGGTTAGGGTTAGGGTACGGTTTAGGGTTAGGGTTAGGGTTAGGGTACGGGTTAGGTTTAGGGTACGGGTTAGGGTTAGGCTTAGGGTACGTGTTAGGGTTAGGGTACGGTTTAGGGTACGGTTTAGGGTTAGGGTTAGGGTACGGTTTAGGGTTAGGGTTAGTGTACGTGTTAGGGTTAGGGTTAGGGTTAGGGTTAGGGTACGGGTTAGAGTTAGTGTTAGGGTTAGGGTTAGGGTTAGGGTTAGGGTTAGGGTACGGGTTAGGGTTAGGGTTAGGGTTAGGGTACGGGTTAGGGTTAGGGTACGGGTAAGGGTATGGGTTAGGGTATGGGTTAGGGTTAGGGTTAGAGTTAGGGTTAGGTTTAGGGTTAGGGTACGGGTTAGGGTTAGGGTACGGGTTAGGGTTAGGGTACGGGTTAGGGTATGGGTTAGGGTTATGGTACGGGTTAGGGTTAGGGTAATGGTTAGGGTTAGGGTTAGTGTTAGGGTACGGGTTAGGGTTAGGGTACGGGTTAGGTTACTGTTTAGGGTTAGGGTTAGGGTTAGGTTACTGGTTACGCTTAGGGTACGGGTTAGGGTTAGGGTGATGGTACGGGTTAGGGTTAGGGTTAGGGTACTGGTTAGGGTTAGGGTTAGGGTTAGGCTACGGTTTAGGATTAGGTTTAGGGTTAGGGTACGGGTTAGGGTTAGGGTTAGGGTTAGTGTTAGGGTTAATGTACGGGTAAGGGTTAGGGTTAGGATTAGGGTTAGGGTTAGGGGTTAGGGGTTATGGTTAGGGTTAGGGTTACGGTTAGGGTTAGGGAACGGGTTAGGGTTAGTGTTAGGGTTAGTGTTAGGGTTAAGGTACTGGTTAGGGTTAGGGTTAGGGTCAGGTTACGGGTTAGGGTTAGGGTTAGGGTTAGGGTTAGGGTACGGGGTAGGGTAAGGGTTAGGGTATAGGGTAGGGTTAGGGTTAGGGTACGGGTTAGGGTTAGGGTTAGGGTTAGGGTAAGGGTTAGGGTTAGGGTACGGGTTAGGTTATGGGTTAGGGTACGGGTTAGGGTTAGGGTTAGGGTTAGGATTAGGTTTAGGGTTAGGGTACGGGTTAGTGTTAGGGTACGGGATAGGGTTAGGGTACGGGTTAGGGTATGGGGTAGGGTTAGGGTATGGGTTAGGATTAGGGTACTGGTTAGGGTTAGGGTTAGTGTTAGGGTACGGGTTAGGGTTAGGTTACGGGTTAGGTTACGGGTTAGGGTTACGGTTAGGGTACTGGTTAGGGTTAGGGTACGGGTTAGGGTTAGGGTGATGGTACGGGTTAGGGTTAGGGTTATGGTACTTCTTAGGGTTAGGGTTAGGGTTAGGGTACGGGTTAGGGTTAGGCTTAGGGTTAGGGTTAGGGTTAGTGTACGGGTTAGGGTTAGGGTTAGGGTACGGGTTAGGGTTAGGGTTACGGTTAGGGTACGGTGTAGGGTTAGGGTTAGGGTACGGGTTAGGGTTAGGGTACGGGTTAGGGTTAGGGTTAGGGTTCGGGTTAGGGTTAGGGTTAGGGTACGTGTTAGGGTTAGGGTACGGGTTAGGGTTATGGTACGGTTTAGGGTTAGGTTTAGGGTTAGGGTTAGGGTACGGTTTAGGGTTAGGTTTAGGGTACGTGTTAGGGTTAGGGTTAGGGTTAGGGTTAGGGTTAGGGTTAGGGTTAGGTTACGGGTTAGGGTTAGGGTTAGGGTTAGGGTTAGGGTACGGGTTAGGGTTAGGGTACGGGTTAGGTTATGGGTTAGGGTACGGGTTAGGGTTAGTGTTAGTGTTAGGGTTAGGATTAGGTTTAGGGTTAGGGTATGGGTTAGGGTTAGGGTACGGGATAGGGTTATGGTACGGGTTAGGGTATGGGGTAGCGTTAGGGTACGGGTTAGGATTAGGGTACTGGTTAGGGTTAGGGTTAGTGTTAGGGTACGGGTTAGGGTTAGGTTACGGGTTAGGTTACGGGTTAGGGTTAGGGTTAGGGTACTGGTTAGGGTTAGGGTACGGGTTAGGGTTAGGGTGATCGTACGGGTTAGGGTTAGTGTTAGGGTACTTGTTAGGGTTAGGGTTAGGGTTAGGGTACGGGTTAGGGTTAGGCTTAGGGTTAGGGTTAGGGTTAGTGTACGGGTTAGGGTTAGGGTTAGGGTACGGGTTAGGGTTAGGGTTAGGTTTAGGGTTAGGGTTAGGGTTTAGGCGTTAGGGTTATGGTTAAGGTTAGGGTAGGGTTAGGGGTAGGTGTTAGGGTTAGGGTTAGGGTTACGGTTAGGGTTATGGTACGGGTTAGGTTTAGGGTTAGGGTTAGTGTTAGGGTTAAGGTACGGGTTAGGGTTAGGGTTAGGGTTAGGGTTAGGGAACGGTTAGGGTTAGGGTTAGGGTTAGGGTTAGGGTGCGGTTTAGGGTTCGGGTTAGAGTTAGGGTTAGGGTTAGGGTTAGGGTACGGGGTAGGGTTAGGGTTAGGGTACGGGTTAGGGTTAGTGTACGGGTTAGGGTTAGGTTTAGGGTACTGGTTAGGGTTAGGGTTAGGGTACGTGTTAGGGTTAGGGTTAGGGTACGTGTTAGGGTTAGGGTTAGAGGTTAGGGTTAGGGTTAGGGTTAGGATTAGGTTACTGGTTAGGGTACGGGTTAGGGTTAGTGTTAGGGTTAGGGTACGGGTTAGGTTTAGGGTTAGGGTTAGGGTACGGGTTAGGGTTAGGGTACGGGAACGGGTTAGGGTTAGGGTTAGGGTACGGGTTAGATTTAGTGTTAGGGTTAGTGTACGGGTTAGGGTTAGGGTTAGGGTTAGGGTACGGGTTAGGTTTAGGGTTAGGGTTAGGGTACGGGTTAGGGTTAGGGTTAGGGTACGGGTTAGGTTTAGGATTAGGGTTAGGGTTAGGGTTTGGGTACGGGTTAGATTTAGGGTTAGGTTTAGGGTTAGGGTTAGGGGTTAGGGGTTAGGGTTAGGGTTAGGGTTAGTGTACGTGTTAGGGTACGGGTTAGGGTTAGGGTACGGGTTAATTTTAGGGTTAGGGTTAGGCTTAGGTTTAGGGTACGGGTTAGGGTTAGGGTTAGGTTTAGGGTTAGGAAAGGGTTAGGGTCAGGGTTAGGGTACGGGTTAGGGTTAGGGTTAGGGTAGGGTACGGGTTAGGTTTAGGGTTAAGGTTAACGTACGGGTTAGGGTTAGTGTTCGGGTTAGGGTACGGGTTAGGGTTAGGTTTAGGGTTTAGGGTTAGGGTACGCGTTCGGGTTAGGGTTAGTGTACGGGTTAGGGTACGGGTTAGGGTTAGGGTTAGTGTTAGGGTTAATGTACGGGTTAGGGTTAGGGTTAGGGTTAGGGGTTAGGGGTTAGGGTTAGGGTTAGGGTTAGGGTTAGGGTACGGTTTAGGCTTAGTGTTAGGGTTAGGGTTAAGGTTAGGGTACGGGTTATGTTTAGGGTTAGTGTTAGGGTTAGGGTACGGGTTAGGGTACGGGTTAGGTTTAGGGTTAAGGTTAGGGTTAGGTTAAGGTTACGGGTTAGGGTTAGGGTTAGGGTTAGGGTACGGGTTAGGGTTAGGGTTAGGATTACGGTTAGGGTTAGGGTAGGGGTTAGGGGTAGAGTTAGGGTTAGCGTTAGGGATTAGGTGTAGGGTTAGGGTTAGGGTACGTGTTAGGGTTAGGGTTAGGGTTAGGGTACGGGTTAGGGTTAGGGTTAGGTTTAGCGTTAGGGTTAGGGGTTAGGGGTTAGGGCTAGGGTTAGGGTTAGGGTTAGGTGTTAGGGGTTAGAGTTAGGGTTAGGGTTAGGGTACGGGTTAGGGTTAGGGTTAGGGTTAGTATTAGGGTTAAGGAACGGGTTAGGATTAGGGTTAGGGTTAGGGTTAGGGTTTAGGGGTTAGGGTTAGTGTTAGGGTTAGGGGTAGGGTTAGGGTACGGGTTAATTTTAGGGTTAGGGTTAGGGTTAGGTTTAGGGTTAGTATTAGGTTTAAGGGACGGGTTAGGGTTAGGGTTAGGGTTAGGGTTAGGAAAGGGTTAGGGTTAGGGTTAGGGTACGGGTTAGGTTTAGGGTTAGGGTTAGTGTACGGGTTAGGGTTAGGGTACGGGTTAGGGTACGGGTTAGGGTTAGGGTACGGGTACGGGTTAGGGTTAGGGTTAGGGTTAGGGTTAGGGTACGGGTTAGGGTTAGTGTTAGGGTTAGGGTACGGGTTAGGGTTAGGGTTAGGGTTTAGGGTTAGGTTAAGGGTACGGGTTAGGGATAGGGTTGGGTACGGGTTAGGGTTAGGGTTAGGGTTAGGGTTAGGGTACGGTTTGGGTTAGGGTTAGGGTTAGGTTTAGGTTTAGGGTACGGGTTAGGGTTACGGTTAGGGTACGGGTTAGGATTAGGGTTAGGGTTAGGGTTAGGATATGGGTTAGGGTTAGGGTTAAGGTTAGGGTTAGGGTTTAGCGGTTAGGGTTTGGGTTAAGGTTAGTGTTAGGGTTAGGATAAGGGTACGGGTTAGGGTTAGGGTTAGGGTACGGGTTAGGGTTAGGGTACGGGTTAGGGTAAGGTTTAGGGTACGGATTAGGGTTAGTGTTAGGGTTAGGGTTAGGGTTAGTTTACGGGTTAGGATTAGGGTTAGGGTCAGGGTTAGGGTATGGGTTTGGGTACGGGTTAGGTTTAGGGTTAGGGTTAGGGTTAGGTTAAGTGTACGGGTTAGGGTTAGGGTTAGGGTTAGGGTTAGGGTTAGGTTTTGGGTACGGGTTAGGGTTAGGGTTAGGGTTAGGGTTAGGGTTAGGGTTAGGTTAAGGGTACGGGTTAGTGTTAGGGTTAGTGTTAGGATTAGGGTTAGGGGATAGGGGTTAGGGTTAGGGTTAGTTTTAGGGTTAGGGTACGGGTTAGGGTACGGGTTAGGGTTAGGGTACGGGTTAGTATTAGGGTTAGGGTTAGGTTTAGGGTTAGGGTACGGGTTAGGTTTAGGGTACGGGTTAGGGTACGGGTTAGGGTTAGGGTACGGGTTAGGGTATGGTTTAGGGTAGGGGTTAGGGTTAGGATTAGGGTTAGGGTTAGGTTTAGGGTTAGGGTATGGGTTAGGGTTAGGGTACGGGTTAGGTTTAGGGTGCGGGTTAGGGTATGGGTTAGGGTTAGGGTTAGGGTACGGGTTAGATTTAGTGTTAGGGTTAGTGTACGGGTTAGGGTTAGGGTTAGGGTTAGGGTACGGGTTAGGTTTAGGGTTAGGGTTAGGGTACGGGTTAGGGTTAGGGTTAGGGTACGGGTTAGGTTTAGGATTAGGGTTAGGGTTAGGGTTTGGGTACGGGTTAGATTTAGGGTTAGGTTTAGGGTTAGGGTTAGGGGTTAGGGGTTAGGGTTAGGGTTAGGGTTAGTGTACGTGTTAGGGTACGGGTTAGGGTTAGGGTACGGGTTAATTTTAGGGTTAGGGTTAGGCTTAGGTTTAGGGTACGGGTTAGGGTTAGGGTTAGGTTTAGGGTTAGGAAAGGGTTAGGGTCAGGGTTAGGGTACGGGTTAGGGTTAGGGTTAGGGTAGGGTACGGGTTAGGTTTAGGGTTAAGGTTAACGTACGGGTTAGGGTTAGTGTTCGGGTTAGGGTACGGGTTAGGGTTAGGTTTAGGGTTTAGGGTTAGGGTACGCGTTCGGGTTAGGGTTAGTGTACGGGTTAGGGTACGGGTTAGGGTTAGGGTTAGTGTTAGGGTTAATGTACGGGTTAGGGTTAGGGTTAGGGTTAGGGGTTAGGGGTTAGGGTTAGGGTTAGGGTTAGGGTTAGGGTACGGTTTAGGCTTAGTGTTAGGGTTAGGGTTAAGGTTAGGGTACGGGTTATGTTTAGGGTTAGTGTTAGGGTTAGGGTACGGGTTAGGGTACGGGTTAGGTTTAGGGTTAAGGTTAGGGTTAGGTTAAGGTTACGGGTTAGGGTTAGGGTTAGGGTTAGGGTACGGGTTAGGGTTAGGGTTAGGATTACGGTTAGGGTTAGGGTAGGGGTTAGGGGTAGAGTTAGGGTTAGCGTTAGGGATTAGGTGTAGGGTTAGGGTTAGGGTACGTGTTAGGGTTAGGGTTAGGGTTAGGGTACGGGTTAGGGTTAGGGTTAGGTTTAGCGTTAGGGTTAGGGGTTAGGGGTTAGGGCTAGGGTTAGGGTTAGGGTTAGGTGTTAGGGGTTAGAGTTAGGGTTAGGGTTAGGGTACGGGTTAGGGTTAGGGTTAGGGTTAGTATTAGGGTTAAGGAACGGGTTAGGATTAGGGTTAGGGTTAGGGTTAGGGTTTAGGGGTTAGGGTTAGTGTTAGGGTTAGGGGTAGGGTTAGGGTACGGGTTAATTTTAGGGTTAGGGTTAGGGTTAGGTTTAGGGTTAGTATTAGGTTTAAGGGACGGGTTAGGGTTAGGGTTAGGGTTAGGGTTAGGAAAGGGTTAGGGTTAGGGTTAGGGTACGGGTTAGGTTTAGGGTTAGGGTTAGTGTACGGGTTAGGGTTAGGGTACGGGTTAGGGTACGGGTTAGGGTTAGGGTACGGGTACGGGTTAGGGTTAGGGTTAGGGTTAGGGTTAGGGTACGGGTTAGGGTTAGTGTTAGGGTTAGGGTACGGGTTAGGGTTAGGGTTAGGGTTTAGGGTTAGGTTAAGGGTACGGGTTAGGGATAGGGTTGGGTACGGGTTAGGGTTAGGGTTAGGGTTAGGGTTAGGGTACGGTTTGGGTTAGGGTTAGGGTTAGGTTTAGGTTTAGGGTACGGGTTAGGGTTACGGTTAGGGTACGGGTTAGGATTAGGGTTAGGGTTAGGGTTAGGATATGGGTTAGGGTTAGGGTTAAGGTTAGGGTTAGGGTTTAGCGGTTAGGGTTTGGGTTAAGGTTAGTGTTAGGGTTAGGATAAGGGTACGGGTTAGGGTTAGGGTTAGGGTACGGGTTAGGGTTAGGGTACGGGTTAGGGTAAGGTTTAGGGTACGGATTAGGGTTAGTGTTAGGGTTAGGGTTAGGGTTAGTTTACGGGTTAGGATTAGGGTTAGGGTCAGGGTTAGGGTATGGGTTTGGGTACGGGTTAGGTTTAGGGTTAGGGTTAGGGTTAGGTTAAGTGTACGGGTTAGGGTTAGGGTTAGGGTTAGGGTTAGGGTTAGGTTTTGGGTACGGGTTAGGGTTAGGGTTAGGGTTAGGGTTAGGGTTAGGGTTAGGTTAAGGGTACGGGTTAGTGTTAGGGTTAGTGTTAGGATTAGGGTTAGGGGATAGGGGTTAGGGTTAGGGTTAGTTTTAGGGTTAGGGTACGGGTTAGGGTACGGGTTAGGGTTAGGGTACGGGTTAGTATTAGGGTTAGGGTTAGGTTTAGGGTTAGGGTACGGGTTAGGTTTAGGGTACGGGTTAGGGTACGGGTTAGGGTTAGGGTACGGGTTAGGGTATGGTTTAGGGTAGGGGTTAGGGTTAGGATTAGGGTTAGGGTTAGGTTTAGGGTTAGGGTATGGGTTAGGGTTAGGGTACGGGTTAGGTTTAGGGTGCGGGTTAGGGTATGGGTTAGGGTTAGGTTTAGGGTACGGGTTAGGGTTAGGGTACTGGTTAGGGTTAGTGTTAGGGTACGGGTTAGGGTTAGGGTACGGGTTAGGTTAAGGGTTAGGTTTAGGGTTAGGTTTAGGGTACTGGTTAGTGTTAGGGTACGGGTTAGGGTTAGGGTTAGGGTGATGGTACGGGTTAGGGTTAGGTTAGGGTACTGGTTAGGGTTAGGGTTAGGGTTAGGGTACGGGTTAGGGTTAGGTTAGGGTTAGGGTACGGGTTAGGGTTAGGATTAGGTGTTAGGGTTAGGGTACGGGTTAGGGTTAGGGTTAGGGTTAGCGTTAGGGTTAATGTACGCGTTAGCGTTAGGGTTAGGATTAGGGTTAGGGTTAGTGTACGGGTTAGGGTTAGGGTTAGGATACGGGTTAGTGTTAGGGTTACGGTTAGGGTTAGGGTACTGGTTAGGTTTAGGGTTAGGGTTAGTGTTAGGGTTAAGGTACGGGTTACGGTTAGGGTTAGGGTTAGGGTACGGGTTAGGGTTAGTGTTAGGGTTAGGGTTAGCGTGCGGTTTAGGGTTCGGGTTAGGGTTAGGGTTAGGGTTAGTGTTTGGGTACGGGTTAGGGTTAGGGTTAGGGTTAGAGTTAGGTTACGGGTTAGGGTTAGGGTTAGTGTTAGGGTTAGGGTTAGGGTTAGGGTACGGGTTAGGTTTAGGGTACGGGTTAGGTTTAGGGTTAGGGTACGTGTTAGGGTTAGGGTTAGGGTACGTGTTAGGGTTAGGGTTAGGGTACGGTTTAGGGTTAGGTTTAGGGTTAGGGTACGGGTTAGGGTTAGGATACGGTTTAGGGTTAGGGTTAGGTTACGAGTTAGTGTTAGGGTATGGTTTAGGGTTAGGGTTAGAGGTTAGGGTTAGGGTTAGGGTTAGGGTTAGGATTAGGGTATGGGTTAGGGTACGTGTTAGGGTTAGGTTTAGGGTACGGTTTATTGTTAGGTTTAGGGTTAGGGTACGGGTTAGGGTTAGGATACGGTTTAGGGTTAGGGTTAGGTTACGAGTTAGTGTTAGGGTATGGTTTAGGGTTAGGTTTAGGGTTAGAGTTAGGGTACGGGTTAGGGTTAGTGTTAGGGTACGGGTTAGGGTTAGGGTTAGGGTGAGGGTTAGGGTTAGGGTACGGGTTAGATTTAGGGTTAGGTTTAGGGTTAGGGTTAGGGGTTAGGGGTTAGGGTTAGGGTACGGTTTAGGGTTAGGGTAAGGGTTAATTTTAGGGTTAGGGTTATGGTTAGGTTTAGGCTACGGGTTAGGGTTAGAGTTAGGGTACATTTAGGGTTAGGGTCCGGATTAGGGTACGGGTTAGGGTACGGGTTAGGGTTAGGGTTAGGAAAGGGTTAGGGATAGGGTTAGGGTTCGGGTTAGGGTTAGGGTTAGGGTGCGGTTTAGGGTTCGGGTTAGGGCTTAGGGTTAGGTTTAGGTTTAGGGTTAGGGTACGGGTTAGGGTTAGGGTTAGGATTAGGTTACGGGTTAGGGTTAGGGTTAGGGTTAGGGTACGGGGTAGGGTTAGGGTTAGGGTACGGGTTAGGTTTAGGGTACGGGTTAGGGTTAGGGTTAGGGTACGGGTTAGGGTTAGGGTTAGGGTACGTGTTAGGGTTAGGTTTAGGGTTAGGGTTAGGGTTAGAAGTTAGGGTTAGGGTTAGGGTTAGGATTACGGTTAGGGTTAGTGTACGGTTTAGGGTTAGGGTTAGGGTACGGGTTAGCGTTAGGGTTACGGTTAGGGTTAGGGTTAGGGTACGGGTTATGGTTAGTGTTAGTGTTAGGGTTAAGGTACGGGTTAGGGTTAGTGTTAGTGTTAGGGGTTAGGGTTAGGGTTAGGGTTAGGCTTAGGGTACGGGTTAGGGTTAGTGTAAGGGTTAGGGTTAGGGTTAGGGTACGGGTTATGTTTAGGGTTAGGGTTAGGGTTAGGGTACGGGTTAGGGTACGGGTTAGGTTTAGGGTTAGGGTTAGGGTTAGGTTAAGGGTACGGGTTAGGGTTAGGTTTAAGGTTATGTTTAGGGTACGGGTTAGGGTTAGGGTTAGGGTTACGGTACGGGTTTGGGTTAGGATTAGGGTTAGGGTTAGGGTACGGGTTAGGGTTAGGTTTAGGGTACGGGTTAGGGTTAGGGTTAGTGTTAGGGTACGGGTTAGGGTTAGGGTTAGGGTTAGGGTACGGGTTAGGGTTAGGGTTAGGGTTAGTGTTAGGGTTAAGGTACGGGTTACGGTCAGGGGTAGTGTTAGGCTACGGGTTAGGGTTAGTGTTAGGGTTAGGGTTAGCGTGCGGTTTAGGGTTCGGGTTAGGGTTAGGGTTAGGGTTAGTGTTTGGGTACGGGTTAGGGTTAGGGTTAGGGTTAGAGTTAGGTTACGGGTTAGGGTTAGGGTTAGGGTTAGGGTTAGGGTACGGGTTAGGTTTAGGGTACGGGTTAGGTTTAGGGTTAGGGTACGGGTTAGGGTTAGGGTTAGGGTACGTGTTAGGGTTAGGGTTAGGGTACGTGTTAGGGTTAGGGTTAGAGGTTAGGGTTAGGGTTAGCGTTAGGGTTAGGATTAGGGTATGGGTTAGGGTACGTGTTAGGGTTAGGTTTAGGGTACGGTTTAGGGTTAGGGTTAGGGTTAGGGTACGGGTTAGGGTTAGGATACGGTTTAGGGTTAGGGTTAGGTTACGAGTTAGTGTTAGGGTACGGTTTAGGGTTAGGTTTAGGGTTAGAGTTAGGGTACGGGTTAGGGTTAGTGTTAGGGTACGGGTTAGGGTTAGGGTTAGGGTGAGTGTTAGGGTTAGGGTACGGGTTAGATTTAGGGTTAGGTTTAGGGTTAGGGTTAGGTGTTAGGGGTTAGGGTTAGGGTACGGGTTAGGGTACGGTTTAGGGTTAGGGTAAGGGTTAATTTTAGGGTTAGGGTTATGGTTAGGTTTAGGCTATGGGTTAGGTTTAGAGTTAGGGTACATTTAGGGTTAGGGTCCGTATTAGGGTACGGGTCAGGGTACGGGTTAGGGTTAGGGTTAGGAAAGGGTTAGGGTTAGGGTTAGGGTTCGGGTTAGGGTTAGGGTTAGGGTGCGGTTTATGGTTCGGGTTAGGGCTTAGGGTTAGGTTTAGGGTTAGGGTTAGGGTACGGGTTAGGGTTAGGGTTAGGATTAGGTTACGGGTTAGGGTTAGGGTTAGGGTTAGGGTTAGGGTTAGGGTTAGGGTACGGGGTAGGGTTAGGGTTAGGGTACGGATTAGGTTTAGGGTACGGGTTAGGGTTAGGGTTAGGGTACGGGTTAGGGTTAGGGTTAGGGTACGTGTTAGGGTTAGGTTTAGGGTTAGGGTTAGGGTTAGGGTTAGAGGTTAGGGTTAGGGTTAGGGTTAGGATTAGGGTTAGGGTTAGTGTACGGGTTAGGGTTAGGGTTAGGGTACGGGTTAGGGTTAGGGTTACGGTTAGGGTTAGGGTTAGGGTACGGGTTATGGTTAGTGTTAGTGTTATGGTTAAGGTACGGGTTAGGGTTAGTGTTAGTGTTAGGGGTTAGTGGTTAGTGTTAGGGTTAGGGTTAGGCTTAGGGTACGGGTTAGGGTTAGTGTTAGGGTTAGCGTTAGGGTTAGGGTACGGGTTATGTTTAGGGTTAGGGTTAGGGTTAGGGTACGGGTTAGGGTACGGGTTAGGTTTAGGGTCAGGGTTAGGGTTAGGTTAAGGGTACGGGTTAGGGTTAGGTTTAAGGTTATGTTTAGGGTACGGGTTAGGGTTAGGGTTAGGGTTAGGGTACGGGTTTGGGTTAGGGTTAGGGTTAGGTTTAGGGTACGGGTTAGGGTTAGGTTTAGGGTACGGGTTAGGGTTAGGGTTAGTGTTAGGGTACGGGTTAGGGTTAGGGTTAGGGTTAGGGTACGGGTTAGGGTTAGGGTACGGTTTAGGGTTAGGCTTAGGGTACGGGTTAGGGTTAGGGTACGGTTTAGGGTTAGGTTTAGGGTTAGGGTTAGGGTACGGTTTAGGGTTAGGGTTAGGGTTAGGGTACGGGTTAGGTTTAGGGTACGGGTTAGGGTTAGGCTTAGGGTACGTGTTAGGTTTGGGTACGGTTTAGGGTTAGGTTTAGGGTTAGGGTTAGGGTACGGTTTAGGGTTAGGGTTAGGGTACGTGTTAGGGTTAGGGTTAGGGTTAGGGTACGGGTTAGATTTAGGGTTAGGGTTAGGGTTAGGGTTAGGGGTTAGGGGTTAGTGTTAGGGTTAGGGTTAGGGTTTGGTTACGGGTTAGGGTACGGGTTAAAGTTAGGGTACGGGTTAATTTTAGGGTTAGGGTTAGGGTTATGCTTAGTGTACGGGTTAGGGTTAGGGTTAGGGTTAGGGTTAGGGTTAGGGTTAGGAAAGGGTTAGGGTTAGGGTTTGGGTACGGGTTAGGGTTAGGTTTAGGGTTAGGGTTAGGTTACGGGTTAGGGTTAGGGTACAGGTACGGGTTAGGTTTAGGATTAGGGTACGGTTTAGGGTTAGCGTTAGGGTTAGGGTATGGGTTAGGGTTAGGTTTAGGGGTTAGGGTTAGGGTACGGTTTATGGTTAGGGTTAGGGTTAGGGTTAGGGTACGGGTTAGGGTTAGGGTTAGGGTTAGTGTTAGTGTAAAGTTACGGGTTAGGGTTTTGGTTAGGCTTAGGGTTAGGGGTTAGGGTTAGAGTTAGGGTTAGGGTTAGGGTTAGGGCACGGTTAGAGTTAGTGTTAGGGTTTGGGTTAGGGTTAGGGTAAGGGTTAGGGTACGGGTTAGGGTAAGGGTTAGGGTTAGGGTACGGGTTAGGGTTAGGGTATGGGTTAGGGTATGGGTTAGGGTATGGGTTAGGGTTAGGGTTAGGGTTAGGGTTAGGTTTAGGGTTAGGGTACGGGTTAGGGTTAGGGTATGGGTTAGGGTTCGGGTACGGGTTAGGGTATGGGTTAGGGTTATGGTACGGGTTAGGGTTAGGGTAATGGTTAGGGTTAGGTTTAGTGTTAGGGTACGGGTTAGGGTTAGGGTACGGGTTAGGTTACGGGTTAGGGTTAGGGTTAGGGTTAGGGTACTGGTTAGGCTTAGGGTACGGGTTAGGGTTAGGGTGATGGTACGGGTTAGGGTTAGGGTTAGGGTACTGGTTAGTGTTAGGGTTAGGTTTAGGGTACGGGTTAGGGTTAGGATTAGGGTTAGGGTACGGGTTAGGGTTAGGGTTAGGTGTTAGGTTTAGGGTACGGGTTAGGGTTAGGTTTAGGGTTAGTGTTAGGGTTAATGTACGGGTTAGGGTTAGGGTTAGGATTAGGGTTAGGGTTAGGGGTTAGGGGTTATGGTTAGGGTTAGGGTTACGGTTAGGGTTAGGGTACGGGTTAGGGTTAGGGTTAGGGTTAGTGTTAGGGTAAGGTACTGGTTAGGGTTAGGGCTAGGGTTAGGTTACGGGTTAGGGTTAGGGTTAGGGTTAGGGTTAGGGTACGGGGTAGGGTAAGGGTTAGGGAACGGGTTAGGGTTAGGGTTAGGATTAGGTTTAGGGTTAGGGTACGGGTTAGGGTTAGGGTACGGGTTAGGGTTAGGGTACGGGTTAGGGTTAGGGTACGGGTTAGGGTATGGTGTAGGGTTAGGGTACGGGTTAGGGTTAGGGTACTGGTTAGGGTTAGGGTTAGTGTTAGGGTACGGGTTAGGGTTAGGTTACGGGTTAGGTTACGGTTTAGGGTTAGGGTTAGGGTACTGGTTAGGGTCAGGGTACGGGTTAGGGTTAGGGTGATGGTACGGTTTAGGGTTAGGGTTAGGGTACTTGTTAGGGTTAGGGTTAGGGTTAGGGTACGGGTTAGGGTTAGGCTTAGGGTTAGGGTTAGGGTTAGTGTCGGGTTAGGGTTAGGGTTAGGGTTAGGGTACGGGTTAGGGTTAGGGTTACGGTTAGGGTTAGGGTTAGGGTTAGGTTACGGGTTAGGGTTAGGTTTAGGTTTAGGGTTAGGGTTAGGGTTTAGGCGTTAGGGTTATGGTTAAGGTTAGGGTTAGGGTTAGGGGTTAGGGGTTAGAGTTAGGGTTAGAGTTAGGGTGAGGGTACGGGTTAGGTTTAGGGTTAGGGTTAGTGTTAGAGTTAAGGTACGGGTTCGGGTTAGGGTTAGGGTACGGTTAGGGTTAGGGTTATGGTTAGGGTTAGGGTTAGTGTGCGGTTTAGGGTTCGGGTTAGAGTTAGGGTTAGGGTTAGGGTTAGGGTACGGGTTAGGGTTAGGGTTAGGGTTAGGGATAGGTTTAGTGTTAGAGTTAGGGTTAGAGTACGGGTCAGGGTTAGTGTTAGTGTTAGGGTTAGGGTTAGGGTTAGTGTACGGATAGGGTTAGGGTTAGGGTTAGGTTACGGGTTAGGGTTGGGTTAGTGTTAGGGTTAGGGTTAGGGTAAGGGGTAGGGTTAGGGTTAGGGTACGGGTTAGGGTTAGTGTACGGGTTAGGGTTAGGGTTAGGGTACTGGTTAGGGTTAGGGTTAGGGTACGTGTTAGGGTTAGGGTTAGGGTTGTGTTAGGGTTAGGGTTAGAGGTTAGGGTTAGGGTTAGGGTTAGGGTTAGGGTTAGGATTAGGTTACGGGTTAGGGTACGGGTTAGGTTTAGGGTTAGGGTTAGGGTACGGGTTAGGGTTAGGGTTAGGGTTAGGGTACGGGTTAGGGTTAGGGTACGGGTTAGGGTTAGGGTTAGGGTACGGGTTAGTGTTAGGGTACGGTTTTGGGTTAGGTTTAGGTTTAGAGTTAGGGTACGGGTTAGGGATAGGGTTAGGGTACGGGTTAGGGTTAGGGTTAGGTTTAGGGTTAGCTAACGGGTTAGATTTAGGGTTAGGTTTAGGGTTAGGGTTAGGAGTTAGGGGTTAGGGTTAGGGCTAAGGTTAGGGTACGGGTTAGTGTATGGTTTAGTGTTAGGGTACGGGTTAATTTTAGGGTTAGGGTTAGGGTTAGGTTTAGGGTACGGGTTAGGGTTAGGTTTAGGGTACGTGTTAGTTTTAGGGTTAGGGTTAGGGTTTAGGGGTTAGGGTTAGGGTTAGGGTTAGGGTTAGGGTTAGGTTACGGGTTAGGGTGAGGGTTAGGGTACGGGTTAGGGTTAGGGTTAGCGTTAGGGTTAGGGTACGGTTTAGTGTTAGGGTTAGGGTTAGGATTAGGGTTAGGGGTTAGGGGTTTGGGTTAGGGTTAGTGTTAGGGTTAGGGTACGGGATAGGGTACGGGTTAAGTTTAGGGTACGGGTTAGTGTTACGGTTAGGGTTAGGGTTAGGGTTAGTGTACGGGTTAGGGTTAGGGTTAGGGTTAGCGTTAGAGTACGGGTTAGGGTTAGGGTACGGGTTAGGATACGGGTTAGGGTACGGGTTAGGGTTAGGGTTAGGGTTAGGGTACGGGTTAGGGTTAGGGTTAGGGTTAATGTACGGTTTAGGGTTAGGGTTAGAATTAGGTTTAGGGTTAGGGGTTAGGGGTTAGGGTTATGGTTAGGGTGAGGGTACGGTTTAGGGTTAGGTTTAGGGTTAGGGTTAGGGTTTAGGGGTTAGGGTTAGGGTTAAAGTTAGGGTTAGGTTTAGGGTTTAGGGGTTGGGGTTAGGGTTAGGGTTAGGGTTAGGTTACAGGTTAGGGTTAGGGTACGGGTTAGGGTTAGGGTTAGGGTACGGGTTAGGGTTAGGGTTACGGTTAGGGTTAGGGTTAGGGTACGGGTATGTTTAGGGTTAGGGTTAGGTTTAGGGTTAGGGTTAGGGTTTAGGGGTTAGGGTTAGGGTTAATGTTAGGGTTAGGTTTAGGGGTTAGAGGTTAGGGTTAGGGTTAGGGTTACGGTTAGGGTTAGGGTACGGGTTAGGGTTAGGGTTAGGGTTAGGGTACGGGTCAGGGTTAGGGTTAGGGGTTAGGGTTAGTGTACGGTTTAGGGTTAGGGTTAGGGTTAGGGTTAGGGTTAGGTTACGGTTTAGGGTTAGGTTTAGGGTTAGTGTTAGTGTTAATGTAAGGGTTAGGGTTAGTGTTAGGGTTAGGGTTAGGGGTTAGGGGTTATGGTTAGGGTACGGGTTAGGGTTAGGGTACGGGTTAGTTTTAGGGTTAGGGTTAGTGTTAGGGTTAGGGTTAGGGTGCGGGTTGGGGTACGGGTTAGGGTAGGGTTAGGGTTCGGGTTAGGTTAAGGGTACGGGTTAGGGTTAGGGTTAGGGTTAGGGTTAGGGTTAGGGTACGGGTTAGGGTTAGGGTTAGGGATAGGGTTAGGGTTAGGGTTAGGGTGCGGGTTTGGGTTAGGGTTATGGTTAGGTATAGGTTTAGGTTACGGGTAGTTTTAGTGTTAGGGTACGGTTAGTGTTAGGGTACGGGTTAGGGTAAGGGTTAGGGTACGGGTTAGGGTACGGGTTAGGTTTAGGGTTAGGGTTAGGGTTAAGTTAAGGATACGGATTAGGTTTAGGGTTAGGGTTAGGTTTAGGGTACGGGTTAGGGTACGGGTTAGGGTTAGGGTTTGTGTTAGGGTTAGGTTAAGGGTACGGGTTAGTGTTAGGGTTAGGTTTAGGATTAGGTTTAGGGGTTAGGGGTTAGGGTTAGGGTGAGGGTTAGGGTTAGGGTTAGGGTTAGGGTTAGGATTAGGGTTAGGGGTTAGGGGTTAGGGTTAGGGTTAGGGTTAGTGTTAGGGTTAGTGTACGGGTTAGGGTACGGGTTAGTGTTAGGGTACGGGTTAGTGTTAGGGTTAGGGTTAGGGTTAGGGTTTGGGTACGGGTTGGGGTTAGAGTTAGGGTTAGGGTTATGGTACGGGTTAGGGTTAGGTTTAGGGTTAGGGTACGGGTTAGGGTTAGGGTTAGGGTTAGGGTACGGGTTAGGTTTAGGGTTAGGGGTTAGGGTTAGGGATAGGATTAGGGATAGGTTTAGGGTACGGGTTAGGGTTAGTGTACTGGTTAGGGTTATGGTTAGGGTTAGGGTTAGGGTTAGCGTACGTGTTAGGGTTAGGGTTAGGGTTAGGGTTAGTGGTTAGGGGTTAGGGTTAGGTTTAGGGTTATGGTTAGGGTATGGGTTAGTGTGAGGGTTAGGGTACGGGTTAGGGTTAGGGTTAGGGTTAGTGTTAGGGTACAGGTTAGTGTTAGGGTTAGGGTTAGGATTAGGGTTAGAGGTTAGGGGTTAGGGTTAGGGTTAGGGTTAGTGTTAGGGTTAGGGTACGGGTTAGGGTACGGGTTAAGGTAAGGGTACGGGTTAGTGTTAGGGTTAGGGTTAGGGTTAGGGTACGGGTTAGCGTTAGGGTTAGGGTACGGGTTTGGGTTAGGGTACGGGTTAGGGTACGGGTTAGGGTTAGTGTTAGTGTTAGGGTACGGGTTAGGGTTAGGGTTAGGTTTAGGGTTAGGGTACGTGTTAGGGTTAGGGTATGGGTTAGGGTTAGGTTATGGGTTAGGGTATGGGTTAAGGTTAGGGTTACTGTACAGGTTAGGGTTACGGTACTGGTTAGGGTTAGGGTTAGTGTTAGGGTACGTGTTAGGGTTAGGGTACGGGTTAGGTTACGGGTTAGGGTTAGGGTTAGGGTACGGGTTAGGTTATGGGTTAGGGTTAGGGTTAGGGTTAGGGTACGGGTTAGGGTTAGGGTGATGGTATGGGTTAGTGTTAGGGTTAGGGTACTGGTTAGGGTTAGGTTTAGGGTTAGTGTACGGGTTAGGGTTAGGTTTAGGGTTAGGGTACGGATTAGGGTTAGGGTTAGGTGTTAGGGTTAGGGTATGGGTTAGGGGTAGGGTTAGGGTTAGGTTTAGGTTTAGGGTACGGATTAGGGTTAGGGTTGGGGTTAGTGTTAGGGTAAATGTACGGGTTAGGGTTAGGGTTAGGGTTAGGATTAGGTTTAGCGTTAGGGGTTAGGGGTTAGGATTAGGGTTAGGGTGAGGGTACGGGTTAGGGTTAGGGTTAGGGTTAGGGTTAGGGTTAGTGTACGGGTTAGGGTTAGGGTTAGGGTACGGGTTAGGGTTAGGGTTAGGTTACGGGTTAGGGTTAGGGTTAGGTTTAGGGTTTGGGTACGGGTTAGGGTTAGGGTACGGGTTAGGGTACGGGTTAGGGTTAGGGTTAGGGTCAGGGTTAGGGTACGGGTTAGGGTACGGTTTAGGTTTAGGGTTAGGGTTAGGGTTAGGTTAAGGGTTCGGATTAGGGTTAGGGTTAGGGTTAGGTTTAGGGTACGGGTTAGGGTTAGTGTTAGGGTTAGGGTTAGGGTACGGGTTAGTGTTAGGGTTAGGGTTAGGATTAGGGTTAGGGGTTAGGGGATAGGGTTAGGGTTAGGGTTAGGTTAAGGGTACGGGTTAGTGTTAGGGTTAGGGTTAGGATTAGGTTTAGGGGTTAGGGGTTAGGGTTAGGGTTAGGGTTAGGGTTAGGGTTTGTGTACGGGTTAGGGTTAGGGTACTGTTTAGTGTTAGGGTTAGGGTTAGGGTTAGGGTTAGGATTTGGGTACGGGTACGGGTTAGGGTTAGGGTTAGGGTTAGGGTTTGGTTACGGGTTGGGGTTAGGGTTAGGTTTATGGTTAGGGTAGGTTAGAGTACGGGTTAGGGTTAGGGTTAGGGTTAGTGTTAGGGTTAGTGTACGGGTTAGGTTTAGGGTTAGGGTTTAGGGTTAGGGTTAGTATTAGGATAGGGTTAGGGTACGGGTTAGGGTTAGTGTACGGGTTAGGGTTAGCTTTAGGGTTAGGGTTAGGGTTAGGGTTAGCGTACGTGTTAGGTTAGGTTTAGGGTTAGGTTTAGGGGTTAGGGTTAGGGTTAGGGTTAGGGTTAGGGTACGGGTTAGGGTGAGGGTTAGGGTACGTGTTAGGGTTAGGTTAGGGTTAGGGTTAGGGTACTGGTTAGTGTTAGGGTTAGGGTTAGGATTAGGGTTAGGTGTTAGGTGATAGGTTTAGGGTTAGGGTTAGTGTTAGGTTTAGGGTACGGGTTAGGGTACGGGTTAAGGTTAGGGTACGGGTTAGTGTTAGGGTTAGGGTTAGGGTTAGGGTTAGGGTACGGGTTAGGGTTAGGGTTAGGGTTAGGGTTAGGGTACGGGGTTAGGGTTAGGGTACGGGTTAGTGTACGGGTTAGGTACGGGTTAGGGTTGGGGTTAGGTTAGGGTACGGCTTAGGGTTCGGGTTAGGGTTAATGTACGGATTAGTGTTAGGGTTAGGATTAGGTTTAGGGTTAGGGGTTAGGGGTTAGGGTTATGGTTAGGGTGAGGGTACGGGTTAGGGTTAGGGTTAGGGTTAGTGTTAGGGTTTAGGGGTTAGGGTTAGGGGTAAAGTTAGGGTTAGTTTTAGGGTTAGTGTTAGGGTTAGGGTTAGGGTTAGGGTTAGGGTACGGTTAGGGTTAGGGTTAGGGTTAGGGTACGGGTTAGGGTTAGGGTACGGGTTAGGGTTAGGGTTATGGTACGGGTTAGGGTTAGGGTTACGGTTAGGGTTAGTGTTAGGGTACGGGTATTATTAGGGTTAGGGTTAGGTTTAGGGTTAGGGTTAGGGTTTAGGGGTAGGGTTAGGGTTAAGGTTAGGGTTAGGTTTAGGGGTTAGGGGTTAGGGTTAGGGTTACGGTTAGGGTTAGGGTACGGGTTAGGGTTAGGGTTAGGGTTAGTGTTGGGGTTAAGGTACGGGTTAGGGTTAGGGTTAGGGTTAGGGTACGGGTTAGGGTTAGGGTTAGGTTAGGATTAGGGGTTAGGGTTTAGGGTGCGGTTAGGGTTTAGGGTGCGGTTTAGGGTTAAGTTTAGTGTTAGGGTTAGGTTACGGGTTAGGGTTAGGGTTGGTGTTAGGATTAGGTTTAGGGTACGGGGTAGTTTTAGGGTTAGGGTACGGGTTAGGGTTAGGGTACGGGTTAGGGTTAGGGTTAGGGTACTGGTTAGGGTTAGGTTTAGGTTACGTGTTAGGGTTAGGGTTAGGGTTAGGGTTAGGGTTAGAGGTTAGGGTTAGGGTTAGTTAGGTTTTAGGATTAGGGTACGGGTTAGGGTACGGGTTAGGGTTAGGGTTAGGGTTAGGGTACGGGTTAGGGTTAGGGTACGGGTTAGGTTTAGGGTTAGGATACGTGTTAGGGTTAGGGTACGGTTTAGGGTTAGGTTTATGGTTAGGGTTAGCGTATGGGTTAGGGTTAGGGTTAGGGTACGGGTTAGGGTTAGGGTTAGGGTTAGGGTTAAGGTTAGGGTTAGGGTACGGGTTAGATTTAGGGTTAGGTTTAGGGTTAGGGTTAGGGGTTAGGGGTTAGGGTTAGGGTTAGGGTACGGGTTAGGGTACGGGTTAGTTTTAGGGGTACAGGTTAATTTTAGGGTTAGTGTTATGGTTAGGTTTAGGGTACGGGTTAGGGTTAGGATACGGGTTAGGGTACGGGTTAGGGTTAGGGTTAGTGTTAGGGTACGGGTTAGGGTTAGGGTTAGGTTTAGGGTTAGGGTACGGGTTAGGTTAGAGTATGGGTTCGGGTTAGGTTATGGGTTAGGGTATGGGTTAGGGTTAGGGTTACGTACAGGTTAGGGTTACGGTACTGGTTAGGGTTAGGGTTAGTGTTAGGGTAAGTGTTAGGGTTAGGGTACGGGTTAGGTTACGGGTTAGGGTTAGGGTTAGGGTACGGGTTAGGTTACGGGTTAGAGTAAGGGTTAGGGTTAGGGTACGGGTTAGGGTTAGGGTGATGGTATGGTTTAGTGTTAGGTTTAGGGTACTGGTTAGGGATAGGTTTAGGGTTAGGGTACGGGTTAGTGTTAGGTTTAGGGTTAGGGTACGGATTAGGGATGGGGTTAGATGTTAGGGTTAGGGTATGGGTTAGGGGTAGGGTTAGGGTTAGGTTTAGGTTTAGCGTACGGAATAGGTTTAGGGTTAGGGTTAGTGTTAGGGTAAATGTACGGGTTAGGGTTAGGGTTAGGATTAGGTTTAGGGTTAGGGGTTAGGGGTTAGGATTAGGGTTAGGGTGAGGGTACGGGTTAGGGTTACGGTTAGGTGGTTGGGTTTAGGGTTAGGGTTAGGTAGTACGGGTTAGGGTTAGGGTTAGGGTACGGGTAGGGTTAGGGTGAGGGTACGGGTAGTGTTTAGGGTTAGGTTTAGGTTAGGGTACGGGTTGGGTTAGGGTAGGGTTAGGTTACGGGTTAGTTTTAGGTTTAGGGTCAGGGTTAGGGTACGGATTAGGGTACGGGTTAGGTTTAGGGTTAGGGTTAGGGTTAGGTTAAGGGTACGGATTAGGGGTTAGGGTTAGGTTAGGTTTAGGGTACGGGTTAGGGTTAGGGTTAGGGTTAGGGTACGGGTTAGTGTTAGGGTTAGGGCTAGGATTAGGGTTAGGGGTTAGGGTTTAGGTTTAGGTTAGGGTTAGGGTTAGGTTAAGGGTACGGGTTAGTGTTAGGGTTAGGGTTAGGATTAGGTTTAGGGGTTAGGGGTTAGGGTTAGGGTTAGGGTTAGGGTTAGGGTTAGGGTTTGTGTACGGGTTAGGGTTAGGGTACTGTTTAGTGTTAGGGTTAGGGTTAGGGTTAGGGTTGGGTTAGGGTTTGGGTACGGGTACGGGTTAGGGTTAGGGTTAGGGTTAGGTTTAGGGGTACGGGTTTGGGTTAGGGTTAGGGTTAAGGTTATGGTACGGGTTAGGGTTAGGGTTAGGGTACGGTTTAGGGTTAGGTTAGGGTTAGGGTTAGGGTTTAGGGCGGGTTAGATTTGGGGTTAGGGTTAGGGTTAGGAGTTAGGGGTTAGGGTTATGGTACGGGTTAGGTTTAGGGAACGGTACGGGTTAGGGTTAGGGTTAGTGTGAGGGTACATGTTAGGTTTAGTGTTAGGGTTAGGTTACGGGTTAGGGTTAGGGTTAGGGGTTAGGGTTAGGGTACGGGTTAGAGTACGGGTTAGGGTTAGGGTAAGGGTTAGGGTTACGGTTTAGGGTTAGGGTTAGGGTTAGTGTTAGGGTTAAGGTACGGGTTAGGGTTAGCGTTAGGTTTAGGGGTTAGGGGGTAGGGTTAGGGTACGGGTTAGGGTACGGGTTAGGGTACGGGTTAGGGTTAGGGTTTAGGGTTAGTGTTAGGGTTAAGGTACGGGTTAGGGTTACGGTTAGGGTTAGGGTACGGGTTAGGGTTAGGGTTAGGGTTAGTGTTAGGGTTAAGGTACGGGTTAGGGTTAGGGTTAGGGTTAGGTTACGGGTTAGGGTTAGGGTTAGGGTTAGGGATAGGTTTAGGGTACCGGGTAGTGTTAGGGTTAGGGTACGGGTTAGGTTTAGGGTACGGGTTAGGTTAGGGTTAGGGTACTGGTTAGGGTTAGGTTTAGGTTACGTGTTAGGGTTAGGTTAGGGTTAGGGTTAGGGTTAGGGTTAGAGGTTAGGTTTAGGGTTAGGTTTAGGGTTAGGATTAGGGTGCGGGTTAGGGTACGGGTTAGGGTTAGGGTTAGGGTACGGGTTAGGGTTAGGGTACGGTTTAGGGTTAGGTTTATGGTTAGGGTTAGCGTCGGGTTAGGGTTATGGTTAGGGTACGTGTTATGGTACGGGTTAGCTTTAGGTTACGGTTACGGTACGGGTTAGATTTAGGTTAGGTTTAGGTTTAGGGTTAGGGGTTAGGGGTTAGGGTTAGGGTTAGGGTTAGGGTACGGGTTAGGGTACGGGTTAGTTTTAGGGTACGGGTTAATTTTAGGGTTAGGGTTATGGTTAGGTTTAGGGTACGGGTTAGGGTTAGGGTTAGGGTTTGGGTACGGGTTAGTGTTAGGGTCCTGGTTAGGGTACGGGTTAGTGTTAGGGTTAGGGTTAGGGTTAGGGTTAGGTTTAGGAAGGGTTAGGGTTAGGGTTAGGGTAATGGTTAGGGTTAGGGTACGGGTTAGGGTTAGGGTACGGGCTTAGGGTACTGGTTAGGGTTAGGGTACGGGTACGGGTTAGGGTTAGGGGTTAGTGTTAGGGTACGGGTTAGGTTAGTGTTAGGGTTAGGGTACGGGTTAGGGTTAGGTTTAGGGGTTAGGGTTAGGGTACGGGTTAGGGTTAGGGTTAGGGTTGGGGTTAGGGTACGGGTACGGGTTAGGGTAAGGGTTATTGTTAGTGTTAAGGTAAGGGTTAGGGTAAGGGTTAGGGTTAGGGTTAGGGGTCAGGGGTTAGGGTTAGGGTCCTGGTTAGGGTACGGGTTAGTGTTAGGGTTAGGGTTAGGGTTAGGGTTAGGTTTAGGAAAGGGTTAGGGTTAGGGTTAGGGTATGGTTAGGGTTAGGGTACGGGGTTAGGGTACGGGTTAGGTTTAGGGTAGGGTTAGGGTTAGGGTACGGGTTGGGGTACGGGTTAGGGTTAGGGTTAGGGTTCTGGTTAGGTTAAGAGTACGGGTTAGGGTTAGGGTTAGAGTTAGGGTACGGGTTAGGGTTAGGGTTAGGTTAAGGGTACGGGTTAGGGTTAGGGTTAGGTTTAGGGTACGGGTTAGGGTTAGGGTTAGGGTTAGGTTTAGGGGTACGGGTTTGGGTTAGGGTTAGGGTTAAAGTTATGGTACGGGTTAGGGTTAGGGTTAGGGTACGGTTTAGGGTTAGGGTTAGTGTTAGGGTTAGGGTACGGGTTAGATTTGGGGTTAGGGTTAGGGTTAGGAGTTAGGGATTAGGGATATGGTACGGGTTAGGTTAGGGAACGGTACGGGTTTAGGGTTAGGGTTAGTGTGAGGGTACATGTTAGGGTTAGTGTTAGGGTTAGGGTACGGGTTAGGGTTAGGTTTAGGGGTTAGGGTTAGGGTACGGGTTAGAGTACGGGTTAGGGTTAGGGTAAGGGTTAGGGTACGGTTTAGGGTTAGGGTTAGGGTTAGTGTTAGGTTTAAGGTACGCGTTAGGGTTAGCGTTAGGGTTAGGGGTTAGGAGTTAGGGTTAGTGTTAGGGTTAGGGTTAGGGTACGGGTTAGGGTACGGGTTAGGGTACGGGTTAGGGTCAGGGTTAGGGTACGGGTTAGGGTACAGGTTAGGTTAGGGTTAGGGTTAGGGTTAGGTTAAGGGTACGGATTAGGGTTAGGGTTAGGGTTAGGTTTAGGGTACGGGTTAGGGTTAGGGTTTGGTTAGGTTTAGGGTACGGTTTAGTGTTAGGGTTAGGGGTTAGGATTAGGGTTAGGGGTTTAGGGGTTAGCGTTAGGGTTAGGGTTAGGGTTAGGGTAAGGGTACGGATTAGTGTTAGGGTTAGGGTTTAGGATTAGGTTTAGGGGTTAGGGTTAGGGTTAGGGTTAGGGTTAGGGTTAGGGTTTAGGGTTAGGGTTTGGTGTACGGGTTAGGGTTAGGTACTGTTTAGTGTTAGGGGTTAGGGTTAGGGTTAGGGTTAGGGTTTGGGTACGGGTACGGGGGTTAGGGGTTAGGGTTAGGGTAGGGTTAGTG